>JNVV01000024.1:342139-436152 GCA_000733355.1 Falciphora oryzae
CCTGCCGCCTAGAGGCCAGGCCCTTGGTGGCGTCCGAGTAGAAGCTATTCGTCTGCCCGCCCGCCACCTCCAGCTCCTCTATCCCGCTGCTGACGATGTGGAACGCGCGGCTCGGCGACACCGTCAGCTGCGGGTGTCGGGACGCGGCCCCGGTGACGCCGGCGACT
Source organism: Falciphora oryzae (assembly GCA_000733355.1). NCBI lineage: Eukaryota > Fungi > Ascomycota > Sordariomycetes > Magnaporthales > Magnaporthaceae > Falciphora > Falciphora oryzae. The sequence goes on from JNVV01000024.1 coordinate 342,307, forward strand.
TTGCGGCTGTCCCCAACACCCCCGCCGCTTCTGGTATGCCACCGATGTCCTCGTCCACGGCCAGCACTTTGGAATGCCCAAGTTATACAAGGTCTTCCTCCGCATCGTCGGCCTCGGCGGCCTCGGCGTGCCTGTCCTCCTCACGCGCATATTCCAGGTCAACTGGGACGGAGAGGCGAGGGCGGTCAAGACCGTCGACATGTTCGAATACATGCTGTCGGCCGACGAGGACTGGTCGCAGGACCAGCTTGAGGCCATGGGCCTACCGCAGGGCAGGGATTGGGTGAAGTGGATCCGAGGAGTTGTACCTGTAGAGGCCGGACCGGAAGTTCAAGTCCGTTGGGGTGCCATCTGGCGGGCCCAGGACATGGCCATTACAGGGAAAATCCCAAGCGAGCCTATTCATAGAAAAGAAAGCTGCCGGCGCTTTAGTAATAGCTACGGTAGGGTGCGCGGTGTAGCCTAGGTGGGTGTGGCGGGTGTGGTGGGCAGTTGGCGTCTGTTGGTTCAAAGAACGGCGACCAGGGGATGGTGGCTATACCTGGAAGAATAATCCGCCTTTCACATGCAGGTCATTCGCGTGCCGCTCTGGAAAGTACCGGAACGTCTGTGAGCGAGCGCCAACGGCAAATTCACGGTAGAGATTTCCCTTCAGGCCCCTGGTTTGCGGGTTAAGCAAGCGGTAAGGGGTCCTGTAACTTTTGGTTCTATTGATCATCCCCAGAAACATGGAGCCTCCCCGTCAAGCCGAAAACGGTACCAATCTGCAAAAAGTAACTTGGAAGTGTGATCTTTTGAGATATGTGGGCTACAGATGTCTGTAGATGCGCAGTCATCGGGCAACAACACCTCCACCAATATGCATGCCCACACATCGTGCGTGCAACTTCTCTCCAACGACCCCGCCCCTCGTCGGACAATGGCCAACGAACTAAAATTAGCGGAGGCCCCCGGCACCCATCTCCTTGGATTGCTTCTTTCGTGATATCACTCTGTTTTCCCCCTCTTGACACTACTACATTCGTCTGAAGGCGCTTGCACAACTCGCTAACCATGCCCGAATCGTCCCGCAAACCACCGAAGGCAGGACGCCCGCGCCCTCCGAAGCTAGACCTCGGCTTCACGGCTTCGATGCCGAGAAGCGGAAACAGCACCGTGGCATGCTCGCTAACACCCCCAATGTTGTCTACGAATATCGAAGCTGCTTTCACCAAAACAGGTCTATGCCTCCAGATTCGCCTTGGTGCCTGCTTTCTGCCTGTTGTGGAGCAGCTAGTCGTCGATATAGGCTTTCGCAAGGCCGCGCGCTTACGTTTTGTCAATCGTAAGTTGGCCGGTCGCCTCTGCATACCCTTTCCTTTTGCCCACGTTTTTCGATCGTTCGTTGCTGGTTTTTATTAACCGCTATAACCTTAAAGGGCGTTTAATAACGCTATAATGCATGCTTTATATCACAGCCAGGTTATCTACTACAACGACGTGGCGGCTAAGGAATAAGTAAAGGCCATCCTTTCATTAGTCAAGGCCAGGATATTTCTGGCTAGGGCCCACCCCGGGGCCAACTGCGCGGTGCTGGTAAACCTCGCCGCCATCAACTCGACATTGGATTTATTAATTAGCTTTAACGGGAGGCTCGACGAGGGCGCACGATACCATCGCCACCTTTTCGTTGCCGAGGCAGTGGCTATAAAGTTTCCCAAGGTCCGCATTAATCGCACCAGCGGTATCGAGCAGTTTTTAAGCTGTTATAACCCTAATTATAACGCGGTGGGCGATGGGTATTTTAGGGGAATGGAGCGTGGAAATAAAGCTGCCGATATTTTCGGTAGCACCATTGTATTCGGTAACCTTAACCTTATTAAATCGCTCCTCGAGAAAGGTAATGCTAAAATTAACGAGGTAGCATTACATTTCGGGAGGCCATTGCAAATCGCCGCTGCTTAGGGCCATACAAACATCGTTTAGTATTTGTTGGACCATTGCGCTAACGTTAGGGCCGGCGCTAACTTGCATGATTGGCTTAGCACGAGGCCGGAAGGCAACAACAGCAACCCAGATTTGCAACATTTTATACTAAGCCCCCCCTTTCGGAAAAGAGAAATCGGCTTTAACGCACTTTTTACGGCGATGTTTAGAGGTTACGAGGAAATTATCCGTTGCCTTATGCAGGTAAAGCACCGGCTGCCGGTTACTTCGGTCGAGTATTACCGCGTAATAATTGCTAAAGCACGATTTGGGAAGCTCGAATTAATCCGGCTGTTGATCTACGAGTCCGGGCTGAGCTTAATGAAGCATTATTCCGTGTAAGGAGGCCCGTCGCGATAGAGAAGGTCGCCACAGAGGAGGGTCTCAGCCTCCCTATTAGGGCTGCGCCCTATAAAGGCTTAAGACACCCAAGCACGTGACGGGGCCTAAGGGGCCATACTACTTAAGCGGTTTGGTTAAAGCAATCCGATAATTGCTATAACCAAACTAAAGTTGTCGTATCTACCTTATAGCAATATAGGACTTCTACCCCGGATTACCGTCTAATATTATCGTAATCACCTCGTACAAGCCTTCGGCTTACCCCGTAACATTCTTCAGCTTTTATACCCTTTTTGGAAATACAAACCGATTACCATAGTCCAAAACGGTCAATCGGACGCGACACCCGGAGAGCTAGCCCCGACGGGGTTACGCCCTCCGGCGATAACGGCAATAAAGCCTATAACGCGCTTACAAACGGTACGTTATAAACCGGCACCCCCGCCCGCCGAAACCGCGTCCAACCAATTCGAGCAGGACCTACGAAACTTTATATAAAAAGGGGGCAGCGGCGCCTTCCGCAACCTTTTAAATCGCGTTAGCCGCCATTCGCAAAAACGAACCCAACCCGCTAGTCGGGCCTCCGCCCTCACCTACGACCCCGATTCCGAAAAAAACGTTAATCACGTATACGAAAACCGACGTAACCTCGTTAGTTATTGCAAAAAGGAGCCCCCGCGTAAAAGATACGGTCCCCCGAAACCCGAGCATAGGGAAAAACGGTATTAAAAACACCGGCAAAAGGAGTTAACGATACGAAAAGCCCGATTTCCAAAGCGCAACGAACCCCGATCCCGTAGCCTTTCCAGCTACGGATCCAAAAACACTTCCCGCAACTCACGATCTTTTTATCACACGTACCGCATAAAATCGGACCAATCGCGCGTTCTAATTCGACGTTCCAAATCCCCCGGACCGGACGACCGCCGCTTTATAAAAGAACACCGCGACGGAAACACGGCCCAAATGATGGAACTTTTTTAAAAGATCTTATCATCCAAATCCCGAAACCACGCCCTTGTACCGCGTTATAACAAACCCTTAAAATATAGCGTTAATACTTTTAAGGCCAACGCCACCCTTTCGGAGGTGAGGAATTAGGTTTAAGGCATTAAAAAAGGGAATGCGCTATACGATAGCGCCCCTAACTAGGTGCAAATAATTTGGGCAATGCTTTCGTTACATTACGAAATAACCGCTAACTAAAAGATTTACGCCAAAAGGCTATACGGCTTAGCTAAATCCCACTAATAGCTATAAACGGATTTTATTAATTATTTTGAAAAGGGACGAATTAACCCAACTATTTAAATCTATTATAACTAAATCAGCTACAAACAGCTACATTAAAATTATTAAAAATCCCCGGTGTCGTTTTTTACCAAATAGCAAATATTAGCACAAAAAATCGAACTTAAAGTTTCGTAGACGGACCTTTAGTAGCTATTTCGCTTATTAAAAAAGTTTTCCTTCTATTTGCAAAATTGGTTACAAAATAAGTTGGTAGCCGACGCGTAAACCAATTAAAACACCCCTAAAAACGTTACCAACGCAGCCGAAAAAAAATGGGCTATTAAAAAAGGCAAACCTTCCGGCAAAACGTTTAAATATCGCCAATCCCAAAAGCTTTACAAAAACCAGCGCCCTTTGAAATACCACTCCTAAAAAAGGGACGGACGAAAAGGACGGCTTAACTGGCAAAATAACCGCCGGCCTAACGGCCGTAATAACTCGCGCCGTTTTAACTCCAAACGGCAGGACTCCCGCCGTTATAAAAAAAAGGTCGGGAAACTAGCGGTTCCCTAAATCCAGTACGTTTTAAGTAAAAAAGCTATTAAGCTACGACGGCAAAGCTAAACGAACAAACCATACGGGACCAAAGCCCAGGACATGCTACAATTATAAAAAAACGGGTCACTAGGCCGCTAATTGCTTTACCAAACCTAAAAAAGTAAAAGCAATTGACGCCCAATACCCCGAAAACGACGAATTTAATTACGACCGTAAAAATAACGGCAACGGTAAAAACAAGTATGCCCTAATTCGAAACGACCGTTATTATTTTTAAATAAAGTATGACGATAAGTCGGGAAACGAAAACAACCGCTAAACGACCCTTACCTTCGCGGTTTTAACATCTTTAATATAAAAGGCTATAGCCGTTCCTTTAAAACGGGCAAAAACGTCCAAACGATAAAACGACAAATCAAAGTGCTAGTAGATTTAAACACAAACGCCGTAGCGAATATAGTAAACTACAAATTTATTAGGAAATTCAAATTTCCCGCGGCTTCCGAACCGATCCCCGAGCTTATCGGAATTTAAAACGCACTTATTAAATGTTATAAAGCCTATTACATTATTTTAAAAACCTAAAATCGGAAAAGCTAAAAGCGAACCATTACCGCGCTATTTTACGCTATCCGTAAAAATGCGAACGCATTAAATATCCTTATTAGGCATCCCATAATAGCCTAAAAAAGCATTAATTTATTTAACGCCAACCAGTCCTAAAAGTTTGGGACGATACGCGTCCTTAACCTAAGTGATTAGGCGGCTGCCGTTGCTTCGGGCTCGCTAATATACCAAATGCAGCTAACAAAAGCCGTTATCGGGCATATTACGGCAACGTATTACTAGTTTAATGCATACGAGCCCACGGTCCCCTTACTTGATAATAAAAACGAAAAAAAACTGGCCGAACCCCTTAACCCGCGCCTCTAAACCTATGCCGATGTGTTTTCGAGCCGACGGGTTAAAGCATTTCCATTATTAAAAGGAGCGGAATACGTTATTAAATTGGAAAAAGGGACCAAACCCCCAATAGGCGCCTTGTACCTAACTTCGGAAAAATAAACAGTAGCGTTAAAGGAATACCTTTAAAAAAACCTGGCTTTAAAAAAGGTTAACCCCTTTAAAGCTGACGTAGGATCCCCCGTGTTATTCGTCCTTAAAAAGGACGGTACGTTGCGTTTATGCGTTAATTACCGCGCTTTTAACCGAATTACTTGCAAAAACCGATATTTTTTACCGCTTATTTTTAATTTAATAAATAGGTTGGCAAAAGCGAAGTGGTTTTTTAAGCTGGATTTAAAGGACGTATACTATCGCATCCGGATTAAAAAGCAAGATTAATGGAAAACAGCTTTCCGTATTAAATACGGGCTGTTTGAATATATTGTTATACCTTTCGGATTAACCAACGCCCCGTTAACGTTTTAAATTTACATATATTAAGCGCTAACAGGGCTAATAGATTATATTTGCGTAATATATTTCGATAATATCATCGTGTTTTCCTAAACTAAAAAGGAGCACGAAATGCATATAAAACAAATTTTAAAACGATTTTAGCTGTACGAGCTATACGTAAAGCAATCCAAGTGCGAGTTTTTCCAGGACCACGTTAAGTTCTTAAGTTTCCGGGTTTCCAAAAAAGGCATTTCTATAGACCTTAATCGCATAAAAGCCATTTAGGAGTAGTAACCACCCGAATTTTACAAAAACATTTAAATGTTTTTAGGCTTCGCTAATTTTTACCGCAAGTTTATTTCTAGCTATTCGCGCGTAATCGCATTTATAACCGAGCTGTTTAAAGGCAATTAAAACGGCAAAAAAAAGGGGATGTTTGATTGGCCGCCGTCGGCAGCTAAAGTATTTAAAGGATTAAAAAAAGCCTTTAGGAACGCTATTATTTTAAAATATTAGGACCTGATTAAAAAAATACGAGTGGAAATAAACGTTTTTACGAAAGCCATTTCTAACATTTTATCGCAACTAACAGATGGCAGATGGTACCTTATAGCCTTTTATTTCCGCAAATTAACCGACGCGGAGTAAAAATGGGCTACGGGCCAACAGGAGCTGCTAGCGATTATTAAATCGCTAGAGCATTAGCGATAATATTTGGAAAAAGCTTCCAAAATGTTTACAATACTAACGGATTACTAAGCCCTAAAGGGAGTAATCCAAACACCCGCAAAAAATTTCCGCGGAAAGCTGGTACGTTAGGTATACAAATTATCGCAATTTAACTTTAATATCGAACATAAAGCAAGCAAAACTAACCCCGCTAATGGTTTGTCCAAAAAGCTAAATTATATAGGGGGAAAAATTATATACGAGAACGTCGTCCCGTTTTTAGCAACCAAATTAAATTTGCTGCCGCATTTGCCAAATAAATTAACCTAACAAATAGCTACACTAACGATCCAAAAAAACTATTTAGATATTATAAAGCAATATATGCAAGCTGCAAAAAAGATTCCGATTCGGGTTCGCAACTTAAAGAAAAAGCAACGCGCCCGTTTAAAAAAAAGTAGTTATAACGTTAACCCTTTAAATTATTTTACCCGAATCGATACCTTTATAAAAAGGAAAAACGAAGAACAAATGCCGTTAAAGCCTCGCTTAAAACGGGCACGTTTGAAGGTCGCCGAAAATAACCAATCTTTACGGTTTAAACTGCAAATGGCTATGCAAATCCCCATCGCAACCTTTATTCGCAACAAAAGACGAAAGTGGCAGGTAAAGCTTAGTTTAAAAGGTAACTTAAAAAGGTCCGCAACGGTTTAGCCCCGGGCAAAAGAAGAACTGCTAGCAAAAGAGTTTAAAGTTAGGAGCGTTATTTATAACTAACTGCTCCCTCGCCTTGTTATTATCGAACTAATAAAAAACGAAACGGCTAAGGCCGATAAACCAGGCCGAGCAATATACCAATTAATTAAGCGATTGCAAACGCAGAACTAAAAAATTATCGCATTACGTACTTTAATAAAAGATAGCGCCGGGATCTAAAAAGATCAGCCTGTTAGGACAAACGTGGCCGCTTAAAAAGGCAATACCGCGCAAAAACGCGATGCCGTAAAAAGCGATACCGCTGGAAGCGATGCTATACAAAAACATAATGCCGTACAAAGACACGATACCGCGCAAAAACGCGATACCGCAAAAAGCGATGCTATATAAAGATATAATGCCGTACAAAGACACGATGCCGCGCAAAGACGCGATACCGTTGGAAGCGATACCGCGCGGAGACGCGATGCCGCCGAGGAAGGCGATGCCGTTAAAAGCGATGCCGCGCGGAAACGCGATACCGCCGAAGGAGGCGATGCCGCGCAAAGCCGCGATACCGCTAAAAAAAGCGATACCGCTAGAAACGATACCGCTAAAGGAAACGATACCGCGCCCAAATATAATGCCGCCGGAAGGAGCGATGCCGCTTAAAGAGGCGATAAGGCTAAGAAAAGCCGAATTATTTATAAAAGATACCATATAAACGAAGACGGAGTTTTATATTTCCGGGGACGCTTAATAATACCTGCCCAAAAAGCGTTAAAAGCTTAGATTATGGCTTAGCATTATAACGACCCCCGGGCCGGACATTTCGGAATTTATAAAATAATAAAACTTATTAAACGCAAATTCCATTAGGAGAACCTGGATAAAGATATCGTAATTTACGTTAAATCGTACCAAGCATGCTAGGGAGTTAAAATGTTTAAATATAAACCTTATAGCGAATTGTAATCGCTCCTATTACCAAAGCATTTATTCCAAAAGATTAGCTTAAATTTTATTACAAAGCTACCCGAATGCCTAACTTTTATAGGATAAACGTATAATGCCGTATTTGTAATAATTAACCGCTTTACCAAATACGCTAAGTTTATCCCAATGCGTAAAACCATCTTAACGTTTATGCTGGCCTAAATGCTGTGGCAGTACGTTAAATGCCAATTCGGCACCCCGGAGGGTATCGTTAGCGATAAAAATTTGCTATTAACAAACCATTTTTAGGCGGAATACCGAAAAGCTTTGCATTTAGCCCGACGGCTATTTACGGCGTTCCATCTTTAAATTGATAGCTAAATAAAGCGCACTTACTAAATATTAACGCATTATTTACGAACGTTTATTAACCGAAAAAAGTACGGTTGGGTAGTAGTGTTGCATAAGGCCGAATTTACGTATAATAACGCTAAGTACGAAACTATTAGCGTTAATCCTTTTAAAGCATTGTATAGGTTTAACCCTCGCATATATAAAATCGTGGTCGACCCTAAAGAAACCAAAATCCAAAAAGTGCTAAAACGGTTACACTATATCCGCAAAATCCGAACCGATATGCGAATTAACTATACCCGTATTGTGGAAGCCTAACGCCGGTACTATAACTAACGGAAACAATTTTAAAAGTATTAGGAGGGACAGGTCGTTAGTTTGTTTATAAAGAATTTCCGGTTTAAAATAAAAACCCGCAAAATGGCACCTACTTACATCCGGGTACTTATTGTAAAAAGGGTTAGTAGCTTAGCATACGAAATATAACTGCCGGAAAAATATAACCATTTGCATAACGTTTTTTCCGTAACGTTATTAAAACTTTAAAACGATTCCTATCCGTAACTTTCTAATTTTATTTTTCCGAAATTAAAAAAGGAAAAGGAGAAGTAAAAAGTGAAAAACGTTGTTAATATGCGCGAGCGGGAAAGATCCCGATCCTTTTTAGTTAAATAGGTAGGATAGCTAGTAAAATATAATACGTAAAAGCTAAAGGAATATTTAAAAAACGTACGCAAACTAGTTAATACCTATTTGAAAAAAAAAACGCAAAACGTACCGCAAATGGGATAACTTTATCCCAAGCCGGGAAAAGGGGAAATTACTAAAAAACCTAACCAAATAAGCCCGAAAAAAAAAGAAAAAGCAATATTAATTAGGATTTGCGACTCCTTTACTAACTAGGAGCCCGCCTTCTATTTGTATTATTTTTACCCGGTAAAATTAAGTAATAAAGCGATATGTTTAAACCAATCTTTTATTTCCTCCTCCGTTATATTATCGCTTACGAAACCGGCGTTAGAAACTTCCTTTTAAAAACCTACGGGGCTTAGGAAACGGATCCAATACGCGGCCCCGGTTTGCTCGAAATCGAAGAAATGCAAAAAGCGATTAGTATAATTTACGTAAATTATTACCAAAGCACGGTTCCGGAAAATAGGCTAACCTAAATCGGCTAGACGCGCGTTAACCAGGCCGAGCTCGCGAAAAGAAGGGGTCCGAATATGCATATACGAACGTTTGACGAAGCTTTAATAACCGCTAGCGATGCGTTTTTTATACCGGATAGATACTAGCAAATCGCAAGGAGTTGGAAGGAAATAAAACGAATGCGTTAGCTCCTAAAGGAATACTAGCTGGTTTGGATGCATTAGGGTTAAAACCGCTACGTTTGCAGGAGTCCGCCCCTTATCGATAGCCGAAAACAGCAAATTATAACAAACGTTAGGGTAGGTAGTAACGGAAAATTTATACAAATTTTTTTATAAAAGCAGGTTATAAACGGCCCGGAAGCGTAGAATTCCGATAGCTGGAAAAGGCAACCCGTTATGTACTTACTAAATTGCTTTTAATAAAATGCGGTTTACGTTAAACGGGTATACGCGAAATTTAAAAAGTTTATATAAATTAGGAGTATAATAATGCCGGATTAAAAAAAAAATTTACAAAGGACGATAGACCTAACCGCGCTAAATACATTGATAGCAATAACCCGCTTTGAAAAAACTAACGGCATATATTAAGTTATGCTTGTTATGCTTGTTGCCCCGGAGAAGGTTGGTAATATAGCAATTTCCGTAAAAAAATAAACGCCGGTTATTGTAAAAATCGAACGGACTAGTAATCGGTACGATTATCGCTTAGCGATAATCCTTTTCGATAAAAAGCCGAAAAACGAATAGCTACTTATCGTTGGAAAAATCCGTAAAATCGCGTAATTTTTAAAAAAGGCCAGCGGGATATATAAGCAGTTAAGGCGTTGGATAAAGCCAAACCGAAACTACCCCAAAAAAAGGAATAGCGGGTTGGAAATAAACGCGCGCGCGTACGTTCGGAACCGTAAATAGGTTCCGAACCACCGTTTGCTTATTATTAGCAAAATCGAAAAGCTGACGCCGGACGGCGGCGTTATCCTCGTAATTGTAAAATATAACCTAAAAAAGGTTAGCCCACGCTTAAAACGAACGTGCTAAAGGAAGGGATAAAAACGTACGAATGGGCGTGCGGTTAATAACGAACGCTAATAACGAAAGCGCATACGATAGGAATAAGGTCGCAAATACAAATCGAATGGACGTTTAATTGCGCAAACGCTAAAGAGCAGGGAAAAGAGGAGCGCGAACGCAGGATTGATATAAATAACGCTAAGGCAAACGCAAACGAGCAAATAAATTAAAACGTTCGCGTAAATTTAGGCGCGAGCTAAAGCAAAAGAAATAGGCTGGGTAAAACAATAATAAATTAAAAGGTTATTATTGTTAAAAAAAGGAAAAGGTAGAAGGTTGCCGGGCCGGAAAGGAATTAAATACCTACCGGGCCAGCCGCACCTGCCGCCGCCGTAACCGGGACCTACCGGACCCCCGCACCTGCCGTTGCCCGAGCCCCACCGGAAATTATTAGGGATTCGCTGTAACCCCAAAAATAAAGCTATTTAAAACTTATACTACGCCAAACTCGATATTTCCGGTTAAATTGCCACTTCCACCGATAACCCAATCCTAAAATAATAAATTAAAGCTATTTAGGAAAAGCACCGTTACATCCCTACCAATAGGCGCTACCGAAACGTTAGCGCCCTAAAGGGGGGATAGTGTAAAAAGGCCCGTTGCGATAGAAAAGGTTGCTACAAAGGAGGGTTTCAGCCTCCCTGTTAGGGCTGCGCCCTGTGGAGGCCTAAGATACCTAAGCACGTGACGGGGCCCAAAGGGCCATGCTATTTAGGCGGTTTGGTTAAGGCAATCCGACGATTGCTATAACCAAACTGAAGTTGTTATATCTACCTTATAGCAATATAGGACTTCTACCCCGGATTACCGTCTAGTATTATCGTGATCACCTCGTACAGGCCTTCGGCTTACCCCGTGACATTCCGATTTAGCATACGTTATGATACTAAAGGCCAGCGAGTACGGCTAAGTCGATGTGGTCGACTACCTCCTTGCTAACGGCATATGGCTCGACTTTCCGCGGAAGCGTAATGGGACCTTAAAGGGATAAACGGATTACCCCTTTATTATAGCCGCTTATTGGGCAAACGAGCGGCTACTAAGGTTTGCGCTCGACCGTGGTTAAAATCCGAATGGTAAAATAATGCGCAGCCTGCATTTCCCATTAATGGCGGCGGCCTTTAGGGGCTACGAGCACATTGTCGAGTTTTTCCTAAAATATAGCCCTTTGCCTCGAGATATGACGCTAGCATACGCCGCTGGTATGGCAGGGGCTTACGGGTAGGAGCGCCTTGTGCGGCGGATCCTGGACAAGCACCCGGAAATGTTGGGGGTTAAGGGTTTGCCTAAGCTAATATGGCGTGACGTAAAGTGCATACATCGCCCGCACAGGTCCTACCTGGAGGAGCATACCACTTTGGGGGAGTTCCTTCTAACCTGGGCTATCAAGCTGAGCAATCCAAAACTGATTAGGATGCTTGTTTTGGAGGCAGGTGTGCCTTTTGAGGTACCGTGGGACAGTCGAAATCCCGAACTGCGGGTCCCCCCTGTCGTAACGGCCCGCCGAGAGTCGTCAGACTGGATCTGCGACCTGCTTATCTCGCTCGGCGCCCAGGATTACGATGTGCCATGCGCGGACTACAACAGCAAATTCCACGCGGAATATTCTGGTGTCTGGGGAGAAAACAAGACAGTACTCGGGAATCACCTCGGATATATAAGGCTGTCGAAAAGAACCTGGGACTGGGTCGGAAGGCATTAGCGTGAGTACCTGTAACCTGCGGCTAGGTTTTCCTTGGAGTCGGTGTGGGGGGCGGCACGCTGGGTGTGAAGGGGTGGATGGGACACTGGCAATGGGAGAGTCGGTGGATGGGATCCATGTGGCAGCATCAATTTTTGTTCGGTCCACCATCGCCTCCAACTCGGGCCCATAAAGCTGTCGGAGAGGACGTGGGACTGGGAAAGTATTGGGCCAGGTGTTTGGATGCTCCGAGTGTCGTTTTTCGCGGACGGTTGCAGGCCGAACCTTGAGCAGAAAGGTCTGGGGACTGTGGATGGCAGGGAGAAAATGGAGCGAACACGATAGATGCGGTGGTACTTCCATGGCGTCTGTTTTTCCCAACTCCATTTGTCATATTACGTACGGTGCGGTCCAATTGCTCTTTGCTTCTATCAAACATTCTCCCCAATCAGGGCGCCCAGGGCAGGATGCTCACCCCTGGAAATTGGAATTGTCGGCAGCGGCGGCCAATGGCGTGCATACGTGCACGCTAATGCACCGTGGCAAGCACCCCAGATTTCGAGGCATTGCTTGGCGCGGAGAGTTTCGTCGATCTCATTCCCGAGGCCGAAATCAGCTGTGCTGTCGTCGTATTTTACCGCTGGGGCCCCCCCGGTCAGCCGCGCTGTCTTGTTTCATTTTCCCCCTCCCAGTGTCTTGCCCCTCCGGACAGGCAAATCGTTGACTTCCCTCTCGCCTGGTGCGTGTACAGCCATCGCGTCGACTGCTTTTCCAGTCCCCTAGAACTTGCTCGAGTCGCTCTCCCAAGACAAGCATCGATTCCCCGAACCGCTATTTTCCTTGGCGCGAACCCACCGCCCACCATGGTCCAGACTCGATCCGCCTCGGCCGCACGCGCCACCCCGCCGCCACCCGCGACGCGTCCCTCCACCACGGCCACCATGACAGCGACCCCCTCCTCGCCCGCCCCCGCCGGCGTCCTCTCGCACACGCCCTCAACGGCCGCGCTGGCCTGGCTGGCCGTGTCGCTGCCGCTCGTGGCGTGGGACACGGGCTACATCCTGCTGCGCCCGCGCTCCATGCCCGGCGGCGACCTGCACTGGCCGCTGTGGGTGCCGTACGACCTGTACGGCCGCGTCGACCACATCTACGGCTTCAAGCAGTGGGACCTCAACAACGGCTTCACCGCCGCCCAGGGCAGCCTCAACCTGATCGAGTCCCTCATGTACCTGTACTACGTCTACGTCTGGTCGTCTAATGCTACGCCCGCCGTCGCGGGGTCCGGCAGGAGGGCCGCCGTCACGGGCAGGCCGGCCGCGCGCGCGCTGCTGGTCTTGTTCTCGGCGCTGGTCATGACGCTTTCCAAGACGATTCTGTACTGTGAGTTTGTATCCGGAAGCAAGAGCCTCGTCGAAACAAGCTGCTAACCGAGGCACGTGTTGCTCCATTGCCAGGGCTGAACGAATCGTGGTCTGGCTTCGACAACATCGGCCACAACACCGCCTGGGACCTGTGCTTCCTCTGGATCATCCCCAAGTTAGTGCTATGCCTTTACCATCTATCCATCTACACACGACTTGACCACAAGACTAACAACCATGTCCTTGTCACTAGCGGCCTCTGGATCGTCGTCCCGGGATACCTGATTTACACACTCGGAACCGAGATTCTGGACGGCCTCGTGCCGTCTAGCAGCCGCGTCTCCTCGTTGAAGACCGAATAAACCGCTCTTACCTGGAGACGACATGATATAAGGGCCGACTGGCTACCTATTTAAATGGAGAGAATCTGCCAACGGCTGCAGACTTCCTGCGGTTATTACGAGGCAGGACAACCGATATAAGTCTGCACTAGCACATCTGGCATAGTATATATGCGGTGCGATCTTTTGGAAACACGGGTACGAGGCAATTGTATGGATACTCAAGTTTTCGAATGTAATGACGAGCTCGGAACCTGGTAATGAAACCCAATTTTACCCCTGAATACCTAGTCTCACCACCCCCTAGTCGACGAATGCGAGGGCGACTAAACAGCAGAAAACGGAAAAACCTCAGACGTAGAACATGGTATCGGCAATGTCCCCATGCACCTGTATCGCCCGCCTCGCCTTCTCCCGGACACTCTGGCGCGCCTCGTCCAGCCGGTCCTGCGCCTCGTCGAGCAGCGGGTGCTGCTCCGCGGCCGCCGGGTTGACGGCCGCGTCGCAGGCGACGTAGCAGCGCGCGCGCTCGCACAGGATGTCGGCGTAGTACGTCGGCGTCACGATGCTGACCGCCTTGGTCGCCCGCCCAAAGGCGTAGCACAGGCTGTGCGCCAGCGCCTCCAGCTCGTCGGCGGGGTTCCTCGCGCCGCCGCTGCCGGGGCTGCTGGGACCGCCGCCGGCCCTGTGTAGGACGCCGCCGATGCTGCCGATGCCGCCACGGCCCTGCAGCGGGAGCTTCATTGGCGACTTGCCCTTGCCCGGGAGCTGCAGCGAGCCGGATGCCTTGGGCTTGGTGGGCGACGCGCCCGGGGATTCGGGCTGCTTGGCGCCGGCGCCGCTCTTGGGGTTGCAGATGTCGTCGCGGGCGACGATGTAGTGGGCAGGCCGCGCGGTGCCCTTGACCGCCGAGTGCGACTGCAGGTAAAAGCCCCACACGCGCGCCTCGGTGATCCCCCTGTCAACCACCGTCCCCGGCCTGGCATTCCCCTTGTCCGTCTCGCCCTCCCTGGCCGGGTAGAAGCGGGTGTGGTGCCTCTTGCCCACAATCACAACCGTCATCCGTGGCAGGGCCACGCCCGCCTCCCCGTACGCGTCGGCGCAGGCCCGGTCGAGGTCGGGGATCTCGTGGCGCAGGACGAGCCGGTACTGGCTCTCGGAGACGCCGTCGCGGTAGACGACGATGTTGTCGGGCAGGCGGCCGGTGTTTTGGCCCCGCCGGAGGCGCAGGCGGCGGTGCAGCATGCCGCGCAGCTCCGAGACCATCTCGTCGCGCGACTGCGACTGCACCGCCACCTCGCCCGGCCACTGGCCCAGCTCCGCGTCCCGGCTGGCCACCATGGCCGCGATGCTGGGCGTCGCGACGCTCTGGCCCGGCACCGGGTGCGTCACGTCGATGCCCACGATCATGGTCTTGCCCTGGGCCACGAGGCCGAGGTTCGACGGCGAGACGCGGTGGTTGACTGGAGCAGGGTGTTTTCTGACGTTAGTGCTTGCGGCGAGGGGTTCTGCTCACGCAAGGGGAGGAGACGTACCGCCGCCAAGCTTGATGTTGATCTTCATCGCCAGGTGGGAACGGACATCCCACTTTTGCTGGTCGGCAATCTTGTTGCGTAGTGCACAAACTGTCTGCACCCCGTACACCACGTCTCCAAGCCACTTGACGCTGTTGTAAGTGGCCGTGTCGTCGTCCGAAAGCACGAACAGAGCGAAATCGACTTTCGCCTGGACCAAATGTTTGAAGATGGCATCGAGCTTCTCGTGGTTGAGCTTCGTCTCGTTCTGGTTAAGGAGGCAAAAGTGATTCGAGCCTAGATCAGTCGGCTGGGCAAGCGACAGCCCGGTCTGCTCGAGAGTTTGTCGGTACAGAATCCTGCAGCCATCTTTGCCGGGACCAGGGTCACCGCTCTTGTGCAGAATAACGTATGTCCAAGGATGACTGTTGTCGTTGGGTTCTACACCCGGTTGGGGGTTCGCGATCCTAGCTTTAACTGTTTGCACAAAGGGTTTCCCTTGTGTCATTTTCCAGCCGCCGCCCCTGATGCTGGGTCGCTCTCCCCTGAAGTACTCGAGGGCTGGGCGATGAAGAATTCGGGCGGGAACCGTGGTCAGGCTGTTTTTCACAGAGAAGCCTGCTTGTGTCAGATATCACAAATGTAGCCATAGTTAGACCCGTGCTACGAGCTCTTCGTGCAACGCCGCCCGACAGTGTCGTTCGGTTTTCGTTACGCCAGGTAGCGCGCGATCCAAGACTTACCAGTTGCTCGTTCTTGTCCGAGGCACTGACAACGTCAAGGCCGCTCCCCACGATCGAGGCCGCGTTCAGATCCGGTCTGCGGACTGCAAAGCTGATCATGTCCTTGGTCTGCGTCGGGCGAAGCCTTCCCTTCCACAGCTGGCCCGGGAGAACAAAGCAGGTTTCCGCTGGGACGTACGACGGCATACCCAGGGTCCCATGATTGATGACCGGCCATTCATCGGAAGCCTGTTGCTTGTAGGCTTGGAACTAGGCAATCAGCCTCCCAAGTCTCCGCTGCTTCGTGCCTTCCGCTATTCTAGCCGGGATGGATTTCTTGATGGCAAGATATTACTTGTCTTGAAGTATTCAGACACCGACACTAAATTGTTTGTGTGACCCTTGTCGACCTTCCGGAAGTGCACCTCTCGGGGCCCCGCGCCGTCCCTTGTGACCTAGACGGAGCCTGTCGGCTTTCCAGTACCCTTGCCGATACCATCCTTGAACGTAGCGACGCCGCAGATCGTTTTGGCTCTGCAATTGAGATGCCTCAGCTGGACCCTGAGCTTGCTGAGGAACTCGCCCAGCGCCAGCGGGGAGGTTCTCCCGTGACTTGGGTCAAACGCGTGGATGATAGTCGTGAGAGGTGCCCTCTGGTAGAGACAAGCATGGGTGACGTTGACGTTGACCAGCATACGGCCCGTCGCTGGACGTACGCTCGAGAAGAAGCCACGGACGGCCTCGAGACCGGCGGTCAGGTCGTACTTCTCCTGCTGGTTGTCCAGGAGGAACGTCCTGTTGACACCAATGGTCTTGATGTTGGGGCCCTGAGCCTTGATCTTGACGTAGTGGTTGAGAAAGATGTTGAGTGCCTGGGCCATCTCCTCCTTGTCGCCATAGCGGAGCTCGGGGACCTCTGACGCGAGGTACTTGCGCAGGGTGGCGACGCTCAGGATCTTCTGTAGCTTGACCACGACCTTGTATTTCTGGGCATTTTCCGCAGGCACCTGTTGATCCTCGTGCCTGAACTTCACTCCGAACTCTTTCACAACCGTCGAGGTCCCTTCGTCCTCGACTAGGATGTTATCGCGAGAGACAATGAAAGTCTTGAAGTCGAAACGATGGATCCCTTGAACTTCTGTAGCTCGCGCTCAAGAAGCAGCTGGATGATGCGCACCACCTTGAAGCCAGACTCGGGCGGATCAATCGAGATGCCGTATTTGTAAAGGTCGTGGCTTGCCTCTGGCGGGGCTTTGATCTTGTCCGCCCTTGGGGGCTGCCTCGGCTGCTTTTGCCCTTGCCCTTTTCCCTGCTTCCTTTTGGCTGATCACCCCGGGCCTCCTGTGCGCTTTTGGGTCCCGACATGGTTAACTCCGCGTAGTTGGCCCAGAGCTTTGTGGAGTTTCCCTGGGTACCGTAGGCTGGGCGCTGCGGCAGCGTTAAGGTCAAGTCTCCGGCGCCCTCCTCTTGCGGCTCGCTGTCGTCGACAACCATCTTGGAATGGCCCTCAAGAACGAGCGGGGCATTTTGTCCTGGCTGAACACTTGATGCTGCCGTGAGGATAGCATTCTCGATTCTCTCCACGTCTTCACTCGGAGGCGGTGGGCCGGGGCCGGGTCTGTTTGGGGGTTGCAAAATGGTTATTAGTATTACGGTGCCCTCGGCTTCCGGAATTTGGTATGTGGCGACTTAGGTTAGCGGGATGGCGGAAGTGGGCATGACTTACGAGAAGATTGGAGGGTTCGTTGGGTTGAAGACCGGAGGCCTTCCGGCGCTTCTTCCAGCAAAGCCGCCTCCTCCCTGAGGGCTCGCAGGATAGCTTCCTCTGCTCAGAGGGCTTCCGGGATAGCTGCTTCCGCCCCCAGGGCTCCCAGGGTACCCGCCCCCGCCCCGAGGGCTTCCAAGGGACCCAGCTCCCCTTCCAGGGCTTGCATCGGAGCCGCGTCCCCTGCCAGGACTCGCTCCTCCGCGAAAGCTTCCTCTTCCCCGTCCTCTTCTGCCCCTAGGGCTGCCTCCTTCTCCGGTGCCCACCCCACCTTTAGGGCTGCCTCGGTAGTAGCCGCTCGTTGTTGCGCTTTTACTTGTTCCGTGCAAGGGCTGCGGCATGCGGTGTCTTGAGCTAGTGTAGGAAGACTCGTTGACATCCGGGTATTTATAGGAAATCCGAGCAGTCCCGCTATGGACGTTTCTTCTAGACAGTTCTTATTTCACTGCGGAGAGTAGATGCTCGGCAAGAAGGAAGCGGCTCTCTTTCCTGCCCTGCTGAAGTGGTTTGAGGCGTAGGCGTCATCGCGAAGGCTGAAAACCGAGAAAATGGTAGCCAGAAGTTCCCTTGTCTCCTAGCTGGGCTTGGTACTGGACAATGGCCCAAATGCCAACCTACTTGTGCAAGCGGCATTGGGTATTGAAACCAAGCAGTGGCCTTCGGTGCGGAGCGCGTCTCGACGTCTTGGCTTTCCGCTGTTCTGAGCTGTAGGGCCGTGGTGAATGGGTTGACCCTGGCTGGCTGGTTTGGTGTCGAGGGTGGATGGCGAACCGTCCGTGAGGAAATTGGTACACACGCTAATAACTGGAGATTCGTGCTGGAGGAAGCCAAAATTCTAGTGCTGTTGCCCCTGGACCACCACCCATCGCGTGCAGCCTATAATTCCAGGTCTTTTTTCCCCAATTTCGATTTGCACCGAGCATTGACATTCAAGTTTCGGAGCAGTTTGGTTCTTTGGGGTTTCTCAATTCCCTCCTATTGAAATAGTTACCACGATGTTAGCGCCACCAATACCAGGCATTGACTGACTGCTCGCCGCATTGTCAGGACCAGCCCCCATTGTCGTCGAGTCCATTGTCTTCTGCAAGACCCCTGCGCTTCCGCAATGTGGTCCCGTGGCAGTGCAGCGCGGGCAGAACGTGCACTGGTCAGGTGTTCGCCCCGGCATAATGTCTCGGCCAGTACTGCCACGCCTTCAAGCAATGCAGCCACTTTGGGTCGCATTGTTCCAGTGCGCGATGGCTGCCTCCCAAGCTCCGCTGATCATCCTGAGGCACGTTTCCATCCTCTTGGATGTCGGCGCCGCGAAGGAAGGGTCCAACGGGGCCGAATGATTGGATATCGCATGTGCCTTACAGACGAACCCCTGCAGGGCTCCCGCACTCGCCGCTCGTCTAGCTCGCAAATGCCGAGAGCGAACCACACCAGGTCCCAACCGCACCTGGTTCGCGCCGCAATTTTGTGCCGCAGCCAGTCAAGATGCGCCACCCGTGATCTTCAGCATTGGCGCCTCGAAGCCCAGATGACACCTTCCCCAATCGTCGCCGACCCTGGCTCGTGGAGCCGTCGAGAACACCTGGACTGCCGAGAAAGATTCTCGTTGATAAGGGACAAGATGGCCGGTCTCGTCGTGGCGGAGGGAGGGGAGGGGTCCAACGCGCGCCTTTGAACCAGCCTGCTGTCGCGGCCTCTCCTCGTCATGTTCAGCCACGTCCCCTTTGCGTTGGCAGCGGCTTTGCTATGCCTCTGGTCGCCCGCGTCGGCCGCTCTCGTTGCGCCTAGGGGCATCGACGCCGCGTCGTGGACAAAGGCAGGCAAACACCTGGGCAACTTCCTGGGCGCCAGGAGCCAGGCGAACCAGTCCGATCTGGAGAGCGCGCGCCTTCTCGTCCAGGCCGCGATAGCCGAGACCAGCGTCCGTAACAAGGCGCGCGTCCGGCACCCGCTTCGGAACACCTACCATGCCGAGTCCGCCGCCGCCGCCTCCCCTCTGCTGCGCGAGCGCGACGCAGACGGGCAGAATGCTAGCTTCACCACTCAGATGCTGAGCCCAGCGCCGGCGCTACTTCAAGTCAGTTATCAGGTCGCTTCTGCCGCGGCTTTGCTTGCAGAGCTTAGTGCCGGCACTGCGCCCGCCTCGGCGCCGGTGTTTAGGCGAGCCACCAACAACAGCAGCAGCAGTCGGAGTAGCTTCTGGATGGAGAACATTTCCCGGAAACATGACAACTCTTCTTCCCACCAAGTCTTCCGCAACGTTCGCGACTTCGGCGCAAAAGGGGATGGCCGGACCGACGACACCATGGCCATCAGGCGCGCGATTCTGTCTGCCTCAAGCGACACGGCAAACGTCGAGGCGCGCTGGCCAGGCACTGCCGGAGTGAGAAACGCCATCGTGTACTTGCCGTCCGGCACGTACCTCGTCAGCGGCACCATCCCGGCTTTGCCTACGACCCAGATTATCGGCGACGCGACCGACTTCCCAGTACTCAAGGCTGCCCCGAGTTTCGTCGGCCTGGGTGTCATCTCTACCAACGAGCTAAACCCTGGCGGAGAGGCATTGCAAAAGAGACAGCACTACCGACAGGTCCGCAACCTGGTCATCGACATCACGGCGGCGTCGCACGACGCCCACATCAGCGGCATTCACTGGCAGACGTCCGAGGCCTCGAGCATACAGCACGTTGAGGTGCGCGCCGCCGATCCGCGCGCAGCGCCTGGCGGCAAGACGACGCAGATGGGCATCTTCACCGAGGACGGGAGCGGCGGGCAGATCAGCGATGTGGTCGTTCGGGGTGGCAACGTCGGGATTCTGGCAGGCAACTCGCAGTTCGCGGCACAACGAATCCGGCTCAGCGGCTGCACCACCGCGGTCCAGCTGCTCTGGGATTTCGGCGGCGTCTGGAAAGGTGTCGACGTGCGAGACTCGGGCGTGGGCTTCCGTCTCGCGGGCGGCGACACGGGCGATGAAAGCAGCAGCAGCTATCTTGGCTCCGTCTACATCATGGACTCCACGTTCACGGACGTCGGTACCGCGGTCCGGAACACCCCAGTCTCTGTTGAGCCCGGCACGGGAACCACAAGTGTAACTCTGGACAACGTGCTATTCGACCGTGTCACGAGCCGTGTGTTTGATGGCGAGAAAGAGTACGTGGAGGGCCGCCCATCGACACTGGACACATGGACCCTAGGACCTATATACCTGTCGCTTCCCGAAAAGGATCTCTCCCTCGGATACGAATTCCAGACGCCTCGCGAACCGACGTTGCTGGCAGACTATAACATAGTCGTCAAGAACAACAACACAGCAAGCCTTCCCAAGCGGCCCTTCTTCGAGAAGTCCAAGCCGCAGTACACCACTGTCCCTGCGAGCTCCTGGGTCCACATGAAGGATTTTGCCAAAGGCGACGGCAAGACAGACGACACGACTGCTTTCCAAAAGGCATTGGACGGCAAGGGCCACATCTTCGTGGACTCGGGCGAGTATCTACTCACCGACACCGTTATTATCCATCCTGGAACCGTCCTCATTGGAGAGGCATGGCCTAAAATTGTGGCTTCTGGGCCTAGATTCTCAGACCCCAGGTAAGCTGTCGCAGTGTTTGCAGAGTTTTCGTTCTTAGTTGCGCTCTAACACACCTCGGAAGCAATCCCCGACCTCTCATCAAAGTTGGTGACGAAGGCAGCGTCGGCGCAGTAGAGCTCCAAGACCTGCTGCTCACGACCAACGGAGCCACGCCCGGAGTAAAGGTTATCGAGTGGAACATCAAGGCCGACGGGAACGGGGATGCAGGCATATGGGGTAAGTGAAGATCGTTCTGGTTTTGGTTGCCCCTAGATGCCCCTGTCCAGACTGGGGATCATTGGATGCTGAAACTAGAGAAACAAGACTGCCATATCCAGATTGGTGGTGCAGCGCAGGCCGAGGGATCTCCAGCAGCTTGTGCATCTTTATCCGAGGCCGGAACGAATCCGAGCTGCCAAGGGGCGGCGGTGCTGGTTCATATTACCCCCAGGGCCTCAGCCTATCTCGAAGGGGTCTGGCTGTGGGTTGCGGATCGACTGATCGAGTAGGTCTTTCACCCTACTTTCTATACGCGATACCATGCACGTATCTAACTTTACTCTCTCCTGCCCATTAGCACTGCCGAGCTGGTAAATAATGCCGACAACAAAGACGAAATCCAGTTTCTCTCCGTTCCCCGGGGGGTTCTTGTCGAAAGCCAGGAACCTACCTGGATGTACGGAACCTCGATGCAACATGCTTCGATGTACCAGTACAGCTTCCACAACTCCAAGAAGGTCTTCATTTCCATGCTGCAGGCAGAATCACCCTCTGCCAAACCCGAACTGGTCTCGACGCTGCCCAGGCCCAGCGCGGCTGCTGTTCTTCCTGGAGACGCCGAAGTCGCGGGCCCTCGCGGATCCTGGGCTACCGTCGTTCAAGGCACCGAGGACGTTTTCATGACGGGCCTCGGCCTCTACTCCTGGTTCTCCCAGGGATCAGCTGCTTGCAGTAAGCATCCCATGTCTTGTGAGACCTCGATAGGAAGCATGACTAACATTCTGTTGCCTCAGTCTCTAGCCAAACATGCCAGGACGCCTTGATCCTGATGCAGAACAACACCAACCTTGTACTCCATAACCTCGTCACGATTGGCGCCAAGAACAGCATCAATCTCTCCGGCGGCGCACAAGTGACCGCTAGCGAGAACCTCGCCATCAACGCTCATCCAAAATGGAGCCAAGTCACCGTCGTATACCCGATACAGAACACAGCCGACGCCATGGCGTGCAGGGACCTGGGCAGCTGGCCGGCCCCTCCCCCGAACGGCAAGTTTCGGAACGCTGATTTCAACGACAACCGTCGCTTCTTTGTCACCATGGTCAATGGCAGCCCCTACCGGCTGTCTTTGACTCGGAAGGACTCGTATCAGATGACCGAGTTCACATATGCGGATGTTGACCCCGGGTTCAGCCCACAATTCTCCATGTACTACGGCCCGGGAACGTTTGTCGACACTAACGGCGAGGCTGTAGGTTCCCGCCTTGGCTAACGCTGCTTCCACTTCTTGTCATCTTTGACCAGACAATGATAAAAAGCTGACCAAACACACCAGTACTACCGACTCGAGGGCACCAGCAAAACATTCCAGATCCACGGCACGACCAACGACAACGACCCGACGTACAAGCTCCGCGCTAGATATGTCTTCGACGGCATGTCGGCGAACGGTGTGCCGCAAGGATCAAGATACGAGCTCCGATCGAGGGGCGGCGAGCGGGCAGTCAACTTCGTCCTCACCGGCAGCGAGAAGGTCGGGTACTGGACCAGTGTGAACCCGCCCGTCTCATGGATGAATGCGCTACTTCCCATCATTGGCGGGAGGAAACTGAAGCACATCTCCCTGCTGGGCTCTCACAATGCTGGCATCTCCTTTAGGAATGGAGGTAAGGCTGTGCACGTCGGGCGGTTTGCGACGTACCCTCCTAGACAACATCTAACGATGGCGCAACCCCTCCAGGAACCATTGGCCCTGAAGCGGCTTCGCTCTGCCAGGGGCTCAACATCTACGGTCAACTGATGGCCGGGTCGCGCTGGTTCGACATCCGGCCTGTGATCGGAAATGGGGGCCAGCTCCTGACGGGGCATTACAGCGGGCAGAGTGCGCCTGTGTTCGGCATCAACGGGCAGGCCCTGGCCGACATTGTGGACGACATCAACCGCTTTACAGCGGCCAACCCCGAGCTCGTGGTCCTTTCGCTTTCCCATGGTGGGCCGCCAAACCTCTTCAATACGCCCGGTGGTTTCCCTGCTAACGTATTTTGCCGCTGCAGCCATGCAGACCGATGACGGCTACCGAGACCTCAACAACGTCGAGTGGGACCGCGTGTTCGACGCCCTTGAGCGGCTCAACTCCCGCTGCACCGGACTCTCGGGCCAGATCCCAGACATGACGCTCGAGTCGCTGATCGGGTCTGGACGCGCCTGCGTCGTCGTGCTCTCCGACGGCGGCAACGTGCGGCCCGCGCAGGGCGTCTACCGGCCCTCGGACAGCTTCGACTTCCTGGACCACTGGAGTGACAGCGACAAGGTGGCCGACATGACGTCGGACCAGACCGGCTGGGTCCGCGCCAACCGCAACCTCGTCTCGGACGCGGGCGCGCGCCGCGACCGCTTCTTAATCTCGCAACACATCCTCACCGTCAAGGCGCTCAACGTGCTGGTGGCGTCCATCGAGAAGTACGCCGTCGAGATTGCGTACGATACCCTCTTCTGGCGCGTCTTCTCTGCCTACACGCCCTGGAGCTTCCCTAGCGTGCTGCTCATGGACTACGTCGGGATCCTGTACAAGGGCGACAGGAGCCTGCTGCCTGAAGCTGGCGAGGCGAGGGCATTCGTCATGGCTGTTAACGTCGGCTTGGCGAGTCGAAATTGCTGGCTAGGGGGCGGCTCTTTGGAGTGATAACCTCGTGTATACAAACAACTTTAGACCATAATATGTTCGCATTCATCCGCGCAGGTCTTTTCTCCCCCAATCACCCGCACCGGAAAGTCTTCAAGCTTCTTCAGGACGTCAGCCCTACAGCCTTGGTGACTGGCTAGCCGGCACAGTTCCGGTCCCAGCCTCAGCAGCTTGCCCCTCCTCCTCAAGCATGGCTTGCGCACGGCTCCATAGAGGGGACGTAGGAGTGACCCGCTTGATACGCTCCTTGGCTGCCTTGACGGCCTCCTCGCCCAGCGTGGAAGTAGATAGCCTTGGACTAGGAGGGAAATTACGGCCCTCAGGCCAGCGAAAGAGGCCTGTGGAAGTAGATGCATGGCGTCCCCCTCCCTCAAGAACCAAGAATGGTATCTTTGCTTACCTCGAGGTCTGTCTCGCCCCTGTCAAACACCACCACGCCCCCCAGGATCCTGGTCTCTACCCAGTGCTCTGCCGCACCCGCATCGCCGTCCGGGTAATGTTTAATGTATGTATAGTTCCTGTTGCGAAATGCCAGGCGGGGCAACGGGATTGGCCAAATCTTGCCAGAAATCATTGCGGCCTGGCTCTCAACACCGTACCAGTCCGCGTGTAGCTTGTGCGGGTACGGCCTGGCGTCCGTCTGGTAGATGTTCACGGCGATGGAATGCAAGGCCACAACAACCAGCTCGACCAGCCGAAGATCGTATTCCGTCGTCCCGGGCGCCCGGGCGTCCCGGAAGGCGCGCAGGAGCCGCTCGCGGAACCACAGCCGGCCGAGGTCCAGGGATTCCCGCAAGCCCCTGGCCTTTTCGAGAGAACCCGCGCACAGCCACGTGTGGTTGAGCACGTGCACGGGATGTGTCCTGCTCATGGGGATCTTGCGCTCCCCCCACTCGGCAATGGTGGGGAGCCCGGCGAAGGCGAACTTGGCAAGCTCGGTGGCCAGCACGTTGGCGACGGCGCGCTTGTAGGCCGCCAGGCGGGCGCCTTGGAGGATGCTGCCGGCAGGCTGGAGGTCCAGCTCAACTGCCGTCGGCGGCGGCGTTGGCACACCGCGAAACAAGCTCTCGTAGTAGTCCCGAGAGAACATCGGCATGGCTTTCGGCCTGTGGGCTGGTCGTTCGGTCCTGGTTGGTGCTGCAACGGCGATGTTAGACGAAGCAATGGAGACAGAGGAAGAAAAGAAGCAGACGGGTGGAAGGAGGATGGGATTGCTGGATGCCCGAGGCTCTCAAGCGAATCAACCACGTGCATTGCGGGGCTCTGCCTCAGCCGCCCAACCTACAGTCTGCCTAGTGTGTCGTGTCCCCGGACCAACGCCCGGCATGTTGGTGTCTAGTTTGGTACAAGAAACGTGCCAGGCAGCATGCAGCCCAGTGGCGCAGTTTGCGCAGCAACGCCTAGTTGGGCTGACCCCGCACATTTCCATCCTTGACTTTAAATAACAACCTGCCTCGTGCTCCTGGCTCCCCGCCGCCTTCCCGCCTAACCCAAACTCCATCGACCCCAAACGTTAGCGTCCGTCATTCGGATGTATCCCTGGAGCTGTGACGAGGTTGAGTGTACTCGCGCCGTGTGCTGATTTCGCAAAGACGAACAAACAGACGACTCCGAACGCCCTGCGATCTCCCGACGCCAGGTCAGGCCAGGTTTCCATGGCGGAGCAATCGAGAATGCCGGCTTTGGCGCCGCAGGAGATAATCCGACACGAGCCAAACTGCGACAAAAGCGGAGAGTATCCCTTCATCGACCTGGAAGATGGATTCGCGAGATGTCAGGGTTGCGACGCCATGTTCTTCTACGACGATGCCCCAGTGGCCCCTTCAGCTGCCCCTTCGTCTTCGCCATCCAGCCCTTATCGAGACCAGCCTGAACCGGCCTACCGCGATACGACTGATACCAGCCACGGCATCGACGATGGCTCGCCTTCTTCGACTGATACTAGCCAGGCATCGACGATGACTCGCCTTCGTCGACTCATACCAGCCACGGCATCGACAATGACTCACTCGCCTTCTTCAGCCGCCATTATACTTGACAAAATGTGCTGTGGACAGTGGACGCGCCTTGCCGGATATTATGCCGTCTACGGCGAAACCGTGAGCATAGATATCTCTGCCTGCGAACGGAAATGCCCAGCATGCGACGTCATCGAAAGGATAATTAGAGAGGGAGAGGACAACCTATCTCCTTGGGGCATCCACAGGGCACAAGCCCGCATTCTAGTTCAGGAGCAACGTTCCCTTCTGGCTGTTGAGCTTGAGGACTCAACCTTTCTCTTGGGCTCCATCCAAGGTTGTTCCACACTGCTGCGTCACCATTTATGGTCGAGTCTAGTAGGGATTCTGCTTACTCTCAAGTCACAGGCACCCCCAATCCGTGGACCCTGAGTGGATTCCTCCCGCCAGACACGCTCTCGGCCGCCGACATAAAGGCTCGTGTTGGCCAATGGCTGGATGATTGCACTACCAACCACTCCAGATGCCGACCGCATTCTACCGATCCTGTTCTACCTACAAGAGTGCTCAAGCTTAGCCCCAGAGCTCCGAGCACGGTTAACTTATGGGAGACCAGAGGCAGCACAGGTCGCTACATAAGTCGGAACACCCCATGACCGCGCACCCCCATGACCGCGCACGAGCGTACGGATCCGCACCACCAACAACGCCGTTTTATATCTGCAAAATAAAACTATTCACAACCCACAACGATGCAATCCTGGGTATCTTCCTGCTTAGAATCGTTTGACGATTCCAGTGATGCTTTAGGCTCCTTTAAAATCCCACGTCTTTTTTGGTAAATCCGCCTCCCAGATACAAAGGTTTCGTTCGGGTCCGGTTTAACTGCCTTCCTTTTCCGCCCTTGCAGTGCTTCCAATTGTGCTTCCAACGCTTTGATTTTTTGCGAGGCTATAGTGATTTTTAAATCCTTTAATTCGTAGCTTTTGCGGATTTTTTTAAGCTAAAGCCGTTTGGTGGGGGTGGTTGGGATTGTACGGCTGAAATCCTTTATTTGGGAGGCCAATTTTCGATTTTGTTTAGGAGTGCTCCAGTTTCTTTTGACGGCGTTAGGCAGCTTCGGGGGGTTCTTTTGTCGCCTTTGTTACCTCGTAGGGGTTTTAAAAGCTTCGTAATCGTTTTTATTAAAATTTTCGAGCAAAAGCCGGCTTATAAGCGGTTTTGTTAAACGTACCGGCCATAAGCCAGATGCATACCAACCCGTTTTAATATTAACTGCCGTAATGCTTTTGTTTCGTGCGTGCTTATATGCTTTTAAGAACTTTCGTTTGCTTACCGCCGTAAAGCAATAAAAAAGGGCTAGGGCGAGGATTATAGCTTTGTACGCCCTTTTTAGGGGTAAGAAAACCGCTAGGTTAAGTGGTTGTAGAACGTGCGACGAATAGGCCGGCAAATAGAGGAGAAAAACGTCGTTTTAGTAGCAAAGGAATTGAAAACGCTTTATAACGTAAAATCCGTGGCCATTTAAAATCAGAAGGCGCTTTAAGGGAAGGTCGGGGCGGGTGGCCGGGAGGTAGATCTTTTCGAGCCATTTAACGCCGGTACAATCCGTAGTCCACCCGTTATCCGTATAGGTAAATTCCTAGTCGTTAAATCGGCCGTTTCTTTCGGGAAACCACTGGTTTTGCACGTATTTTCCTTTAAATATAATAAACGGCCGAAGCTTTACCTGTCACACGGAAAAACCCGTGGACCCAACTAGTCGGCATCACGAGTCGGCCTCACGGAGGTTTGAAGACCCGCATAGGCGGTTAACGGCCCTGAGGCCAAGCGGTGAAGGTCGGAAGGCAGTGTGAATCATGTACTCGATACTTCGCACGGATCATAAAGGGTTTATATAAACCCTGCTATCTCCTATGTCCTTCACGAGAGATTCCTTCCTCCTTAAGCATCTCTTGAGCCCATAGAAAGATTATCTGCAATTTAGAGATTCTTTCTCCAAGCCGTCTTTGACCCCTTGTTACATTACCCCCGTGGCGGAAATGCATTTGATAAAAGAGGTCCAAATGCGTTTCCCCGGCTTTTTTTTTTACAACGGCTGGGTGCTTAAAGCATTTAAAACGAAGCCGTTGCCCGTGCGGCCCTTTTAGAGGCCGCCTTCGTTAACGTTCTAGCGGTGTTGGGGAGGAATTTTTTTGATTTCCGGTATTTTAAAACGGTGCTACCATTCCCTGATTACGGCCGTTGTAGCCCCGTTGACGCGTTCCTTTTCCATACCCCGGCCTTTGTGGATTTAAATTTCCGGATGCCGTTGCAAAAAAGCCGCCGGCTAACGTTTCCTTAAAAGCGTAGAGTCGCTGGCGGCTTTGAGGATCTTTTGCGCGTAGTAGCGTAACTTTCCGTACGTTGGAGGAAGCCCTAGAGAGGTTTGCAGGCGTACCTAAGTAGCTAAATGCTTTTTTTGTACACCGGAAAGCCGTTGCCGTGGTTTTTTTGCTTGCCGGATAGTTTCCGCGCCGTGAACCCGGCCCCGGAGGGTGGATTCCGGGATCGCTATTTGCCGGGCGGCACTACGGATTGACCACCCCCGGCGGAGTAAATCGAAAGCTTTATTGATATTTTCTTTTGTATAACGAACGGCCATCTTTCCGCTTACAAAATGCACTAAAAACTAGATTAAACGGATGAAAATTGATCGAACGGTGGAAATATATTGTGTGCGCGTTGCGCCGGTGGTGGAGGTACGCCCGTGCGCGGTTATGGGGGTGCGCGGTCATGGGGTGTTCCGACTTATGCCTCAGCTACTGTTGGGGGAAAGGCGACTTTACCAAGACCACTCCGTACACTTTCGACAGCCACGTCCAAGGAATCAACCCAGCTACACTGCCACCAACGTTTCAGCACGCTATCGAGATCGCTGGCGCACTGAACGTGCAATATCTCTGGGTGGATGCTCTTTGCATAGTCCAAGACAAAGAAAATCCGGTCGACTGGGAACGGGAATCAGGCCACATGGCCGAAATTTACCGCAGCTCATACCTCACCTTGGCCGTCACCTGGGCCGACTCGGTCGACGGCGGCTGCTTCCCCGCCAGGCGGAGTGTCGTGGTCGAACCCGTGATGATGCGGGAGATGGCGCATTTTCCCAACGAGGCGACGCCAGACAATCCGGGCTCGATTGCCTTCCCCCTCCTAACGCGAGCGTGGGCCTACCAGGAGCGAATTCTAGCGCCACGAGTCCTCCACATCGGCGGCCAGGAGCTGCTGTGGGAGTGCTGTGAATGCCGCCTATGCGAGTGTGGAGGAGCAAGCTACCTTCTCCACGAGGTTGAGAAGCGAGAGTTTCACGACATCACCACCAACACCGAGTCTGGGCCGAGGGGACAGCGCACTCCACAAATGCTCTATCGTCAAATGGTTATGCAGTACTCGACACTGCAAATGTCGTACGCCATAGATAGGCTGCCTGCATTCTCCGGGCTGGCCGAGGAGATGAAGCGCGCGAAAAGCTGGACATATGTGGCCGGCCTGTGGAAGGAAACACTGATTGCTGATATGTGTTGGTACAGAAGTTCCCAAACACCGTCTGCTCGGGTCCCCTGGAGGGCGCCGAGTTGGTCCTGGGCATCGGTCGACGGGCAGGTTGAGTACGACCAAGCGCTTTTTATCGATTACTACAACGAGTACGTGGAGTACGCCGAGATGAAAGAAGCCCAGTGTGCCCCGCCAGGTGCCTCGAGCCCCGGACAAGTCAAAAGCAGTTTCGCTAGGATCGAGTGTTATTTGGTTCCTGCTTCTGTGAAGAAGAATGATTTGTGGATTTATAATGACTCCCTGAGGCTAACATGGCATCCTGATGGGACATACGAGATGAAACTAGACGGGAGGTACTTTTTCATACCAATGGTTACAGCGGGGTGGACCTTGAGTGGCCTCGTTGTCAAGTTTACTGGCCGGGATGCGACGGAGATGATACGCCTCGGGCTGGCGGAGATTCACCAAAATCCGTCCAACGGAACCCCATGGTGCCCCGCCGGTGAGAGGAAGAGCGTTGTAATAGTGTAAATATTTATTTAACTACCCTATTCTGTGCAATATGTATTCTCGGAGGGCACTCCCACAAGGATTTGTGGTCACGGCCGCGGAATCGATAATTCGAGCGGGTGTGTATAGCCCACACTACCACCTAATTAGTAAGAAGAAAACAATTTATAAACGAAGTCGAGCAATGGTTGATGTGGCCGACAAATACTGCCCCTCGTACTCGAGCATCCATACACTTAATTACCTTTATTTCTACAATAACTACCTGAGCGACTGGCCGAACTATGAGTTGTTGTTTGGCCTTAGGGCGCTTCGCCCTGCGGATCCTGTTGGCCACGCCCCAGTGCCGAGCACTTGATCGGCAGCTAACTGTCACAGTAGCTTAAGTTGGAAAACAATATAACCTGGAAATTCCGCTGGGATTCATGGGGATAGGCAAGGCTGCAAACAGAGTTATAGCATTGTGGTGCACTTTTGAATGCGTTTAAGCAGCAGAATAATGCTTTATATCATCGCAATCGGCGCGATCGATAATTATGAGGTCTACAGCTGAGGCTATGAGGTCTATCTGGAGTGTACTCAAAAACGAACCATCCAGCGGGAAACAAGGTCGAAGCGAAAAACGAAGACAAGATAACAACGTTGAAGACCTTGTCCGTCAAAGCTCTAATTAGCCGAAATAATGTACCGCCGCTGCTTTTGGCCAGTGCTCAAGCAGAGAGTACGCCCATCTACTTCTTCATAGCATCTGGGGAATCGGCACGTCGCCGCCTCCCGCCTCCAAAGCCCAGCTCTTTCGCTGTTGTTTTAGGCAGCGGCGACGGTTTCGGTTATGTTCTGCTTAGTGGGTGGCACCGCCCTCGTTGTGGACAACAGTCATGCTCGCAACGGCCTCCTCAAGGGGCGCGCGAGGCTCGACGGCGTTGCTGGCGCCACGGGGTTGGTTGGGCCGGGAGACCTGCGTGGCCTTGGACGGCGAGAGCGGCGGGTCCTCCTCGCGGCGCTGCCTGGGGGCGGCGCCGCCTTTGTGGTGGACGACGGTCACGTCGGCAACCCCCTCCCCGAGCAGGGCACGAGCCTCGACGGCGCCGTGATCGTCGCGGGGGGGATGCCAGTTGGCGGCGCGCCCTCGTTGTGGACCCGGGTAGTCTTCGTTTTGGCGCGGTTAAGGGGCTCGCGGCGCTGCTTGGGCGGCCGTTGCCGGAGTTGTGGGCCTGGGTGGTCCTCATCGCCGCGGCTTCAAGGGCCCTCACGGCGCTGGCGAGGGGCGGCACCGCCTTCGTTGTGGACAATCGTCATCGTGCGGGTGCTGGCTTCAACTCGTCGCGACGATGCCAGTTGGCGGCGCCGCCCTCGTTATGGACAACCGTCATGTCGGCGACGACCTCCTGGAGCGGAGCGCGAGGCTCGATGGAGGCGGCGTCCTTGCCGGGCAGCGTGACAGGGGAGGCCAGTGCCATGGTGGTAAGGAAGACAGCGGCGCAAGCCTTCATCTTGGGCGACTGGAGTGTCCGAAAGACCTCGGTGCTGAGGAGGAAATGTAATGCTATCAGGGGCTGGCGGAAAGCGCTTGGTGGACTTGCTGCTTGTGTTGCGAAGGCTGATGCAGAGGAATTGTTGTCTGGCCGTGTGATGATAGAGTGGGAAAAAGCAGGCTAGAGAAGGAGGGTTGGATCATGTTCATATACAGGAATGTCTGTGAAACTAGATTATTGCCATAGTTCTTCGTTTCCTTCGGGTTTCTCTCTCTACCGGATGCTAGACATCGAAATCGGAAAACCCGGTTGCCTCTTGCGCTGCCTGCAGGCCCATGTCTTGCTGAAGACTGGAGACTAGAACATACCTCCTCGGGTGCCAAAATCCAATGTGGAGCTCGCTAGATGCCAAACCTTCTTTGCGGCAAACCCTAAAGTTTAATTTCTCCGGTCATCTCCGTGGAATCGCCATCCTCCACCTATCATTCTGTGATCCAGCGCCACGGCGATTAACGACTCTCTTGACGTTTAAGCGACTGGTAGGGTGCTACCAAGGTAGCACAAAAGGGACATGGATGCCCATGGCCACTGTGGATGTTGGCTAAAAATGGAGTCTAAGGGGCTGTTCTAGACTATTCCGGTTTTTTGTTTTTTCCATACTATTTTTGCCAACCGCTTGAAAAACCGATGGTGGACCCGAGGCCCCCCGGCCCAAATCCCTGTGAAACGCCAAATAAGCATAGCTTTTCCCCCGCCAGAAGTACCATTTTGACCAGGCCAACGAGTCGCCTGGAAGGAGGCCCTGTAAACCACGTGTGGCTTTTGATTAGGGAGGGTCTAGGAAGGTCTAAAAGGGATAAAACCGGCCGGCCCGGGGGTCGAGTCCGGTAAAATGCACCAAGTTAATTCGCTTATTTTAACTACAATTTTTATTTGTTTAATATACAAAATATACCATTCAATTCGTTTTTTCTTGTTCTATCCAATAAATATTTTTTTTGTCGCTTCTAATCGGTGCGCACCGCGCATTGGACCAATAATAGCAAAAGTTTTTGACAACTAGTACCTGGATTTGCCACCCTTTTCCCTTTTCGTGGCAAATCCCCCCGTGGTGGCCCGCTCCTTTGCGACAGATAGACGTTTCGTGTCGGCCCTGGATGGGAATCCACTAACAAACGGGCCCAAATATACATGAATGGGCCCCGGAAGTTGTCCATTTTGAGAATTAAGCTTAAATCAGGGCAAAAAAACCACAGGGGGGGTCAAAAAACCAAAAACCGCATTGTCTAGAACAGCCCCTAAGCTTGCTTGCCGAGCCGGAAGGACCCGTTGGCATCGTTCGCCTAGCCTCAAATGCCGCCTCAAGGGCTGAGCTGTCAAGCTTCTCGAAAAATAGGCTCCCCATAATCGTGCGGCTTGAAAAGATGTAATGCGGGCCGAGCCACTGGAGACGAGGGAGGCTGGTAGGGAGCGCAAATTTTTGACCCGAGTCGATTGGTGGAAACAGCTTTCTGAGGTCACCCCACCGGCTCTTTACCGCTGACGCACGGCCAGATCTTCCTTTGCCCGCTGCCATTGCGGATCTCTTGATCGGCTTAACCGATCGATCTATCGGAAGCTTCAAGCCCGCATGCAGCCAGGAAGTCCTGATCGGGGGTGGGAGCTTGCAGGTTTTGTGCTGTCTCTTGCAATTATACCCGATTGGGATGGCTTTCAGCCCCAGGGTGCACGACACCACTTTCTAAGCCCTGGAGAAGCAACCATGGACACGAATCCGTAAAGTGTCGGCCGAAAGATCAGGGAGAGTGGAAGTAACACAGAGAAGATAAAATTCTAGAAATATCCATCCTTCCTATCTGCTGCGCCATCTCGCACCTCAAAAAAGCGAGGCACCACCGTCGAAGATGCGCAGTCTTAGTGTTCTTGATGTAACAGCACGGATGGTCGATGACAACCGGTACCGCAGATGATCTCGGCAGTATTGGCTGTACTTGTCTACCTTGCGATAGCTCGCTTGGTTTCACCGCTTCACCTCCTTACTCCATTCCTAGACATCATCTCCGAACCCATAAAGTTCGGCCAGGAGAACCGCTACGCCCAAGTCTATAAACACCCCGGCCGGTTATGCCCCCCAACCCCTGCGTGGGCGAAACATGATAGCTCTAAGGATCGAAAAGACCCTTGGCACAGCCGCCAGAGCCCACAGCCGTCATGTGAGGGGATTGTCAGCTGCGAGGGTGAGCACCGAGACGATGTACAGTATCGACTGCCCGGCCGCGTGCGCGCCATGATCAGCGAATGGTAGCCTTGGGAGGGGGCTCCCGCTGCGCCCCATGTGGCCGTCCGCAAGCCCGCCATGGGCTTGTTGGCCTGGGGGCGGACACACGAGACTGTGATCCCTATGGACGTGGCGCGCGGGGTCAATGTCTGATACTTCTACTGTCGGGAACGCTGAGGCGAGCTTGCCGGAGCGAGGTCATTGGGGCAGTAAACAAAACAATGAACGGGGAAGTCGGGAAACCGCATGACATTTATCCACTTGACAGACAGTCCTCGGTGTCGAGGGTCGACAATATCGCAGCAGAGGACAAAGGATTGGGGACTTGACAAAGAAAGACATTGTGGGCTTGCAATCTGCTCCTGTCACGCAAACCTCGGCAGGCAATGGGCGTGGACAGCGAGATTGTCAAAGTGGCCGTCCGTGTTGGCCCTGAAGCAGGCGCGGCTTCTGAGTCTTGCATCTCGAGAGGCACCGATTGCTCCATTCAACCACCCAGCCAACCATCCCCATATCTGCATGTAGCATAGGTAGAGGTGCAAGCAGGGCGGTAACACGCGCTTGCCTGGTACCTTGTGTCACTATCGTAAATGTGATTATTAGTGCTAGGAATGTGCTGTGAACCATTCACCTAGCTTCGAGAAAAGGGCCGACACATGAGGGAGATATAGTTTAGGGCATGTCCTCTGGTTGGGCCACAATGCCCGATGCTTCTGAGGTGCTACCTGCGCCGCTTGGGGCCGGGGGTTCCAGCCTCGTCGTCCTCATCGCCCCTTCGGCGGACTCGGCCGATGGTGACATTGGCATGGATGGTGGGACCTCGGCCTTGGCTTCCGCCGCCATCTCGGCTTTGATCAGGGGCGCCTGCGCCAGCATCCAGTCCGCCGGCCGTGATCCTAGCGCTTCGCCGGGGCTGCGGGGTTGCGCTGCTTGGCGTGACGGGTGCTTGGCCCCTGATGTTCTCGCGGGGATATGGGCGCGGGGCGGACGGTTGGCTATGGGCCCTGGTTGCTGCCTGCTCTGCGCCGCGTCGATTCCTGGCCCTCCTCGCCTCTTTGGGCGTGATTGTCGGTAGCTGTTTTTTTTTTTTTTTCAATAAGCGAGAATCGGCACCGGGGACTCTGCAATGGGAAATTTGCCTTTATATAATTCTTTTTTAAACCCCGGTTGAAGTTTGCAAGCGAATTCCCCCCTTCGGCGGTGGTAGAAAAAAAAAGGATTTACTGCTATCTGGCTTTATCTATACGTGCTTGGCCCTCCTTGGGCGTCCCTCTTTAAGGCTCGAAAATTTTGTGAGTCCAGACCTTCTCGAAAGGCGAGGGGGTGGCCGGCTTTGTATATTCACCGAAATATGAGCTGGTAGGGGGCCCATCAGGCAATCAAGCGAACAGCAGGACTACGCAACAAAGCATCTCGCCCCACCTAAGGACGTGGGACGCGGCTGCGGTGGGGTCAAGCGCCACAGCGACTTCTGTTTTACCCATGGTCTAGCCCTGGGGAACGTGACGCAGCAGCAGAAGAGGTGATTTCCTCAAGAGATGGGTATGTGGTCTTGTGGGCGAGGATGTTATCCGGCTTTTGCTTGTCTCCTCTTCAAGGCACAGGAGCGATGGCATCAACACCGAGGTCTCGCGGAGGCCTGGTGAAAGAGACACTTCTGGCGGGTCTTTGGGATATTTTCACAAAGTTCAGGGAGTCCCTGGCTTTATTTTTCAACCGCGCTTTTGGCAGTTACGAAAACTACTATGGAACCCCCCCACCCGCCAAAAAAAAAAAAAAAAAAAAAAAAAAAAAAACATGTTACCACCAAACACGTCCTCCGCCAGTCGGGGGATCGGGGGTTGGCTCCGAGGGCGATGGCGAGGAATCGGGGGTTGGCTCCGAGGAAGATGTTGATGCAATGCTGACTGGAGTCCTGCTGCCGTCCGGAGGTGTGGGTAGTCCGCTCTGCCCGGGCTGGTCTTGTTTGCCTTCCCCGCTTCGCGCTTCCGCCAGAACAGGGCTGCTGAGGTGCCCCCTGCGCCGCTTGGAGGTTTGAGCTGTAGGCACGTTGTCCTCATTGGCCCTTTGGCGGATCCGACCCTCTGAGGCCGATGGTGCCATTAGCATGGCTGCTGCCGCCATCTCGGCCTCGATCAGAGGCACCTGCGCCCGCATCCAGCCCAGTGGCCGCTCCTTTTGCATGCGCTTCTTTTGCACGCGGTGGTAATACCACGCCTGGTTGATGAAGTCGCGGATTGTCTTGTCGCCGGCGACCTTGTCGCGCGTGTTGAGAGCGTTCAGGCGTTTGCGATTCTCATCTCTCCGCCGCTGCCAGATCCTCTCGGTGCCTTCGCCGTACACGCACCAATGCCACTCATCCATGTCCTGTTCCAGCTTTCTGCGCTCCTCGTCGCTGCTGGGACCCTGGGGGCCCTTTTCTGAGAGATACTCCTCCGTCTCGTATGCCTCCAGCCGGCCCTCGCGCAAGAACTCCTCCCAGCGCCAGAAGTACGTCTTGGCAAGCCGGTCTTCCTCAGACTTGCAGTTGTCGACCCAGAAGTACACGAAGCACATGTATTCGGCCCAGGTAGACAGTTTGTCCTGTTCCGCAGGGTCCTCCTTCAGCACGTAAGGGTGCCGGAAGCCGTGCGCATCGAGCTTCCTAGCGACCTCGTCGACGTACTCAGCGAAGCTGCCGGTGCCGCCATTGGACCGCAGCTTTTCCATATCCTCCTGGGTCCACCTCTGCCGGTCCTCCCATTCCTTTCTTATCTTCTTCTCCGCCGTCTCCGGGTCGCGGAGGGGCTCGCCGTGGTAGCCTCTCAAGTTGATCTGATCGTGCTGAAGCTCCGCTAGCCTGCGCTCTCGGAACAGCGCAAAGTGCCGATCTGTGTCGGGGAAGCCCCTGTTGCCCCGCTGCCAGTCCCGAAACTCCCTCCAGTGCTCAAGCTGATTCCGGTACGCCAACCATTCGTGGCGATCGAACAGGCCTAGTTTCGATTCAGAGGCACAGTGCCACGGACGCAACAGTTCATCGAAGCGGAGGTGGTCGTAGTAAATGTCGGGGACTAGACTTGGCGAATAGAGCGGTCGGCCGCCTTCCTCGACCAGGTCGCCGTGCAGCGCCAGAGCTCCGTGTATGTCGGGTCCATATGGCACTTCCGCCGTTTGAAAACAGACTAGGTTGGGCGTGGGAACAATTGGGGCCGGCGCGTCGTAATCTCGGAGGAGGTCTTCGTCGGTTAGGGCGACGAGGCGCGCGGAGACTGCGTCGAGGTCGGCAGGCAGGGAGTGTGCGAAGTAGCACCAGTTGACAGTCGACCCAGCTGTTTTGTCGACAACGAGTGTCTTCGGCTGCAAAGCCGGTGAATTGGACATTGCGTCAGAAAACGGGAGGCAGTCCAGCCTGAGGCGAGCGCATATGTTGCAGCTGGTTGGTTGGGGGTGCGGTTGGCCTCGAGGGTGGCTGCCCACGGCGAAAAAAATCTACCGTCTCACAACATGAAATCTCAGCCTAAGGAAATAATTGTGACCAAGCCAAGCGCCAAGCGCTCCGAAATACCTGCTCTCTGTGGGCCCCCTCTGAGCACACTCAAAGGGGGTTGACTCAACGGTTTGCGTGCAGCAATTAGGCTCCTTCGTCAAGCCTAACGCGAGGGGCCTGGCCATGATGTTTGTTTGGCTTGCTTGATAGATACGCAAAGGTTTTGCTTCGCATGCGAGGCATGCAGCCAAGTGCTGCTGCGGCTGTGATCGCGTTGAGATGGCTTGTGGCAAGGACATGATGACAGCAAGAGAGGGCTGGCGCCAAGCAGCAAGCAGACTTATACAAACAAACGTAGTTCCTTGCTAGTCACCGACCTGCCTATATAGGTATGCTGCCTACTCTCTTCTCCTTCTCAGGCTCCTCCTCCTTCCTCCCTACTCCATCTTCACATCTCAGCTCCTTTCCTGCTTTCCAACCTCCCCGCCGCTTCCTCCATGACCCTTTTTTTTAATCCTTATCCTCCACTTCGGCTTCCTTTTTCCCGTGATCGTCGCCATGAACGACGCGGACTTGATCGCCCGTCTCTATCCCGCATTCAGTCTTGCCCAGGACGTTACCACCGAATGGATCACCCAGAATCCCACCCACGTGAAGGGTGCCAAGGCCCCAGTCTTGAAACACAGCCGCGGCGAGGGAGGAGCAACTACTCCTCCTATGCAACCGCTGGACTCATCCAACAAGTACTCCCGCAGCCCCTGCATCGAGCCCCGGTTTAGCTCGAAGAGGAAAAACCCCTGCGGAATCGTCTTCGGTTCCGCGCCAAGCTGTGACTTTGTGATGAAAGACATTCAAGGCATCAGCCGCCAACACTTTGCCTTCACTTTTGACGAGGACTACCGCCTCGTTATCGATGATCTCGGCTCTTCGTACGGCACTGAAGTTACCTATGAGCTCAACAAGAAAGACGAGCTAGGGCGGAATGTCCAGAAGCTCGAGGGCGAAGGTAACAGGTCTTCCTTCCGGTGGATAGTCGGCGGCACCGACTTCCTGGTCAAAGCCGGACTGGGCTCTTTGTACATAGAACTTGGCGGTATCAACACCGTATTCATGTTCTACGTCGAGACCCAGCATCAATGGAACTCGGAGGAGTACCGTGCCAACGTCTCTCGATTCCTTGGCGAAGACCCGGTGGTGCCGACTAGTCTTCTCGGCGGCCTCACCATAAAGTCGGTGCACCCCCTGTCCGCGCACCCCCCTGTCCGCGCACCCCCCTGTCCGCGCACTAATGTATCTTTCGGCCCGGGCACCACGCACACTTTATATCTTCCATATTTTGATCAAAATTCATCCGTTTGACTTCATTTTTGGTGCATTCTGTAGCCAAGTCGACGCAAAAGGGCTGGACAGAAGAAAACGTCGCCGAGGCCTTCGCTTTAATGCGAAAGGGCTGGTCCCGGCGGGCGGCCGCCTTTGATCAGGGGATACCTGAGTCCACTTTACGAGGCCGCATTAAAGGGGCCGAGCCCTATCAGCAAGCACAAGAGCGGTTCCAACGGCTTTCCGCGGTGCAAGAAAAACACCTGGCCAAATGGGTAGCCATCCAGGCCGCCCTAAGGCTTCCCCCAACCCACGGAGAATTGCGTTATTATGCGCAAGAGATCCTCTATACGGCAGGCGATAAAGCACCCTTTGGGAAGCGTTGGGCGGTCGGATTTTTGGCCCGGAATTTAGAGATCTAAGTCCACAGAGGCAAAGCTATGGAAAAAGCCCGTGTAAACGGTACTATTACGGAAATAATCACGGAATGGTGGCGAAAGCTAGATATCTTTGAGATTAAGGAGATCCCCCTTCAAAACCGCCACAATATGGATGAGGGCGGTTTTTAAGAGGGCAGGACCGGCAACGGGCTTGTTTTGGGATTCGCGGGGACCCGGCCGTTGCATAGAAAAAAGCCGGGATTACGGCAATGGATTTCCTTTATCGAATGCGTTTCGGCAATAGGGGTTAAGCAACGGCCCCTTATCATTTTTAAAGGAAAACATATGCAAAACTAATGGTTCCCGGATAGAAACGGCCAATTTGAGGATTGGGAATTCACTTGTACGGATAACGGCTGGACTATAAACCGTGCGGCTATAAAATGGCTGCAAAAAGTTTTCCTTCTAAGGACCCGGCCCGACCCCCCCGGCCCCCGTTTCCTGATCCTCGACGGCTACGGATTATACGTTATAAAGCGTTTCTGTTGGTAGGAGTGTTACTCCTGTAGGCTCGGAGATCTCCCAAAGGAAAGAACAAAGATCTATAGATCTGGAAAGGTGTCTGTATTGATGCATGATGGGGAAGGAATCTAGTTACAGGAAGGGGATCGCAAAATCCCCTTTTGTAAGCTCGTGGGAGCGCACGGCCCCTAGGCCTGCTGCTCCACGAGGCGTAGGCCCTTCCTGGATGCACGCGCTAGATCACGTGGACCAACACTGGCAATTTTTTTTTTTGAGCGCGTGCATCGGCCAATTGCTCGTTTTCCAGATCCGGGGATCTCACTATATTAATAACAAAGGAATCCGGATCCGTTAATTTGCTTTAAAAACAAAGGAAAAGAAGGAAAAAAGAGGGGCTGTACTAGATATAGGTAAAGACTGTGGATAGGAATAATAGTAGGAGGGGCAAAGTCTGGTTAGGTGCTCGTTGGATCAAGTATTTGCGGCTTAAGTGCTCCCAATAGCGGTAGGCGGGCTTAATAAAGATCTATTAAACCGTGTGCGTGCTGATTTGCAAAATAGGAAGGAACGGATTGCGAGTATGACTTACAGGGCTTGGTTTGGGTAACAAAAGTCGTAAGTTCCATGATCGTTGTGATTTGGGATTTGGCTTTTTACAACCACAACGTTTTTAATTGCCCGTGCCTATTTACCTGCCTGTTTGCCGATTTTTGTTTTATTTTTTTGCTACTCGTTCGATCGTTACGATGGCAAACGCCCGCTCCATTAAAGCTGGCAAAAACAAACCCGTTACTAAAGGTTAGGTTAGCGGCAAAACGGTCCCAAACCAGGGCGTTAAAAAGATTCGTGCCAAAAAGGGAGAAGGCAAAACTCCTGCTCGCCCGCGCCCTATATAGGGCAAACAAAAATCGTTCCTATACCTGAATTGCCTCAACTCTCTTTTAGCCGGCAAATCAAAGGGGGCCAAGTGCTTTGATACCGAGCCGGCCGGCAACCGTTGCTGGGCTTATGCGTTTGGTTATTCGTGCTAACTAATGTAGGTAATCTTTTAGGCAATAGTTTGCTAATTTTGTAAGCTAACGATCGATAGTCCTAAAATCGCAATCGCTCCGGCTAAAAAATTTATAGCTTAATATTTCTTTAAACTTAATTATATCGATAAAGCACGTCGATCTTTTGTTTGGCTGCTCCGGTGCTTTGCTAACCCTTTTTTTGCTGTTTTTAAAAGCTCGCGAAATGGCGCACCACCACCAAATGCATAATCCTTATTAGGAAAAAGGAATAGGCCGGTAAAATTAATGCTAATCTCTTTAAAATGAGCAGTGCTAAGCGGAAGGCGGCGGGCCGTACTACCGCTTAGCGGATATTTAATACGGCGTTTTTAAGAACAGGTGATAATTTATTTAGTACTTCCGATAAAGTGGACGATAAAAATAAAAAGGTCGTTAAAAAAGGAAAGGAAAATGAGGATTTTGACGATGTTAA
This sequence comes from Falciphora oryzae, assembly GCA_000733355.1. Classification (NCBI taxonomy): domain Eukaryota; kingdom Fungi; phylum Ascomycota; class Sordariomycetes; order Magnaporthales; family Magnaporthaceae; genus Falciphora; species Falciphora oryzae. Next base: position 383,462 of record JNVV01000024.1, read on the forward strand.
CGCTTAAGCCGGTAATGTGTTTGTTAATAGTGGAGGTTTTTTTTGGAGCTTAGGAATATCGTTTATGTGATCGTTTTCGGATTGTTTTAGCGTTTGGCTGCTTTTGTTTTTTCGGATTTTATAGTCGGCCATTTTGCGCTTTAACAAATCAATTTTTCCTGCTTCCCTTCGCTTTTTTTTTATTATTTTTTCCGTTCCACCCAACCTTTAATCCGTACCGTTGTTTTGTTGCATGTAATTAGATTTTTTAAAGCTTTATTTAGCTGATTTTTAGTTATCGCATCTGCCGGGTTGTTTAATCCCGCGATTTAGCGGATTTCGTCGATTTCGCGCTTTTCGTAGGATTTTTTAAATGCTATAATATCGATTATAAGCCTTTTTTCCGCCGTTGTGCCCAATTATATAAAATATTAATATAGCGAGAAGCTATTAGTGCAAATTATTAGCTTCGGGGCCTTTTTGTTTAGCTTTTCGAAGATCGTTGCGAGCGTTGAATTGAGGACGTAGGTTGCATCGAACCCGCTAACCATCCCGTAGATTTTACTCGCGAAAACGCTCCTCGTAACCTTTTTGCATTTGACTAACGTCCAATGCAAAATGTTCCCGATCAACTAAAAGCTGGTTTTCTAATCGTTGGATTTTTCGTTACCCAATATAATCATAAACCCGATTTGTGAATTTAGGTTTAGATTGTTTGCGAATAATCCGTTTACGAAAACGTAAAGGTTGGTTTTTTGCAGATTTAAAGGAACGTATTTTAATTTTTTTTAAGCGTTATCGATTTGCCATTTGATCCTTTTGTTTAGCGTGACTACGTCCTTTTGTCCCGGGTTTTTGGCTTACGCCGCCACGGAATAGTCGAATGCGGCTTCCGGTTGGCACACGGAATTGATATATGCGCTTTAAGCTTTTTGAACGATATACTCGTAGTTTAAGCTTTTTGAATCGGTTTTTATTAGTTTAAGCCTTTTACCCTAATTTTTTTATCGAATTTCGAGCACCTAATTTCCCATTAGGATTTTGCACCCGTTAAAGTCGGCCTCGTTTCCCGGCTTGAGGATCGATCTCGGTTTTGCACGAAAGCCTGCTTTCTGGAGCGCTAATTCTTCCTTTTCCAAAAAGTCCGGGTTTTTAAAGTTAAGGGTATCGTCTATCTGCATGCCTACGATCCCAACGCTTTGTCTGCTTTTTGAAATAAGCAAATAAAAATCGTAGCTCGACGTCCGGCAGTTTAGGCGCTTTTTATAGTGCTTTTGGTAAGTAACAAACTAGTGCAAACCTGATTCCGCGATCCCGTAAAAGGGTTTAATCACTTTAAACAACGTGCCCGGTTTGAATTATATTAACAATTTTTTAAGTAAGCGCAAAAAAACGTCTTTTTATAGCTTTAATTCCGATTAAGTATATATTTAGCTAATGTTTCGGATTATTAGATTGAATTTTATAAGTATAAATGATAGTGTAATCGCTAGGATTAATCGTTAGCTGCATTTTATAATCGTAAGAAATTGCGTAAAAATATTGTGTTTCTTTTCGTCGTTGTATTTTATAGCTACGAATTTCGATTTTTTAAAAGGCTTCGAAGTTTGCTTTTTAACCTCGTTTACGATCCGCGATCCGAAAATCGTAGCTCCGTTAAGGATTTTTCTAATAATTAGCTTAATTATTTTAGCGCCGATAAATGCGTTTAATTCCTTTTAGGTGGATTGTTTAAATGGTGGACCGGAAACTGTGATTTTGCCTTCCTATTTAAGTTAGATCGCTAGTTGGTAAGATTGGTGCTTTTTAGCGCTTAAGAACGTCGTGTTTATTTGTTAAAGGCTTCGTCTTATTGCAATTGCTTATTGTGCGGTGTTATAAAGGCGGCGTCGTTCGTTAGGAATTTCGGGTGATACCGTGATTTCGGGCAGGGTGGTTGTTTAATTTTGGGGATCCTTATTTGATTGTTCGGCGACCTTCTTTTTTGGGGGTTTTTTTCGGCGTTTTAGCTATTTAGGTTTAGGGTATTCGAAAGGTGCTAGCTGCTTTTCGGATTTTTGCACGGTAGGTTCCTTTGCTTTATGGTAGGGTTTAACCGCCGTGCTTTTAAAGGTTACGTTGCCGTTAACCATTTTTACCGTAACTAACGTGTTTGTTATAAATAGGACTTTATAAGGGCTTTGCCACCCGTCCTTTTCTCGGAACATTAAAACCTCGCTTTTTAAAGCTAAGGAGCTTGGAAGCATTTATTCTATGTTCGGCCCGTTGCGTGCAGCTAATGCTTCCTACACCCGTCGCTTATCGTATATGGTCCGGATCTTTGCTATGGCTTTCCTGATTGCAGCGGCTTTTTGCACCTGGGTTTGTAAAGGTGGCGAGTTGTTATTTATCCGGGGCATTGCTTTAAAAACGAGCAGTGTAGGGACAAATCCGTTAGGGCCGGCCGTGTCGTTCACGGCTTTTATTGCTTTTTGAAGCACTAATTTGAGGTGCATGTTTAGGCATTCGTGTCGGATAATATCAAAGGCCCGGCGTAAAAGGGCGTGATATCTTTCAACTTTGCCGATTAACTAGTGCGTTTCGATTAAGACCTGCTTATAGGTGATTTTAAAAAGCTTTGTTTCCGCTTGAAATTCGCTCGCGGCGAAATTGGTACCGGCATCGTGGGAAATTACGTTTGGGGGCCTTAGGTAAACGTCGATCTAGCACCGTTTAAAGGCTTTTTACGTTTTTTTTGCTAATATGTTTTTAAAAAGCGTTGCAATATTAAAAGCTATATTCGCATCGATTATATAAAAAATCGGTTTGTAATCGATGTAAAACACGTTTATAATGATTTCGTAGTTAAAGTCGATATCGTTTTAAAGTTTAAATCGAAATCGTTATGGTACAGGGCTTTTTTTTTTAATAAAAATGGCATATTCGATTAATTATTGCGAAAGCGTCGCGATCAGCTTCGTGCTTTATACGCTTTAAAACGTTCCAAAATCTATTAACAAATAGGTGCCCAAAGCGTTTATACACACGCTTTAGCTTAGCTTCCGTAAAGAAAACTGCTCCCGCGATCTCTGTTTCCGTTATGAAACTAACTGCCGCGGTGACGTGGGTGACGTCGTTAAAAAAGAACTAAGGGTGGCCGTGCCTTTTTATAATTGGAACGCGCGTACCGTCGTCTTTTATAAGCTCGTTGCGCGTATTGTTAAAGTAAACGTGCAATGCATCCATATTTGCAAGGTACAGCAGGAAAAGGGTTAGGGTTAAAACCACGGAAAACGTGATCTGGCCGATCGGGGTCGGAATAGTGATCTTTCCGATGCTGGAAACGATTTTTCCTAATCTAAAGATTACGTGTTTTGTGTGCCCGTTTGTATTAATAATAAAATCGGGCTTATAGCGTTAAAGTGCGTGGATTTAATCCTTTCCGGCCGTGGAGGTTTTCGCTACACCTATATCCGGAAGGATCCTTTGCTATTACTAAATGCTTTGGATTTTGTATTGGACCAATACCTAATCCGCAAAAACATAAGGATAAGGTTTGTTAAATTCCGAAACTTATTGCGTATGAAGGAGGTAGGTAAAGGCTTTTTTAATAAGGTACGAAGCTGTAGCAAGGGTTATAAAGTAGCTGCTTTCATAATCTTCCTTGTGGTTTATATTTTAATCGTTAGAATTAAAAGATAGCTATTCCTCCTCGTCGGTGCTTTCGGGCTCCATTAATACGAAGAATTAGGTGTACTTTTTGCGTGGTTTGTTTTCCGCCTCTTTTTGTGCTTTCCACCGCTCCTTAGCTCGTTGTTGTTTCCGAAAGGGGTGGCGTGTCGATCTATAATCCGGCTTTTTGTAAATCTAGCATCCGCGTAGGTACCGGAATGATTAGGGTTTTGGTTGAAACGTTTTTGGCTGGTACGATCGGTTTCGGCTTCCGTTATCCCTTTTATAATTTTTGCGATTATTAAACTTCCGTTCCACGTAATAGGTGCTAGGGACACGTGCGTTTTTTTCCACCTGCAAAATGCTTTTTAGTTGGGAAAATAAGCCTTTAAAAGTCCGGTTGGGGTTTATAAGGACGGTTTTAAGCTCCGGCACGCCTTGGATTGCCCGTAAAGTGCTCGCGATAAGCTAGTTCTCGTTTTAATAAAACGGGCCGAAAGCGCGTTGGCATATTTGCAACTTATTTAAAAGGATTTGCAAAACTTCCATATTAAATTTGTTAAAGTTAGCGATTTTTAAACGGATTGTTTAAAAAGTAATTAAGCTTTAATCCGTATAGTACAGTGATCGGTTAATTTTAATGTTAAAATGCATTTTAAAAATTATATAAATCTTTCGAAAGGTAGGTCCATACCCGATATATCGGGTATACCACTGTTTAGCGTTGCTTTAAAATACTAAAAGGAAAATCGCATGGAGCTGTGAAAGGGGGATTTCGAAAATTTCGCATGTGGTTATAAAAAACAAAATTTTATCGTTTAAAATGTCGTATGGATCACCGGAATAGCTGTATTTTTTATCCCAAGCGCTTTGGAATGCCTTTATTAAACTCCTATCGACGACGGCGTTAGGCACCTCCTTAAAGGGGAGTTACCTGTATAGGGATTTCGCAAGCGCTGGGGTTTCGTATCGAGGGCGTAATGGTGTTACAGTTTGTATTTTATCAATCGGCGGAATGGTTTTTCCGCGATCTTTTCGTTGTATGTACTGGTTAAAGTAAAATCTTAATGTAGTAATAGGTTTAAAGATCGGTAAAATTGGGGATTAGTTATCCGGGTGTACTTATGGAACTGTAAATCGGCCGATTAAAAGTGCCCGGGGAAATGCCGGTTAATCGATAGTGGTTACTTGGGGGATTTTAAATTAGCTGGGCGGGGGAATCCGTAAAGCTAGAAAAAGGGTGGTTAGGGGATCGATGCGCTTTTTAGTACGGTGGTTTTTAAAGGGGGAAATAAAGGTCGTGCTTATAAAAAAGGTTAGGGAGGATATTCGGAAGCGTAACGGATTTTTAGGTCGCTGGCTTAGTAATCCCTAGGTTTTTGTAACAGACTGTGGCCCCCTAAGGGAAAGGGTCACGCTTGTAGGGAAAGGGGATTTTAGAGGTTTAGCGGTTTATTAGTGCGAGGCTTAACAAGTGTATAATGATGAGAAACAAAAACGATTGCTTGCCTTCCAAACCCCTTTTATAGGAGGTCCTTCGGGCCCTTTTTATACACAGTCCTTCGGCTGCCGTCGGCCTGCCGTCGGCATGCCTTCTTCCCCGCGGCGCCCGTACGGGTCTGGATATGCTCCGTCCCAAATCAACGCTTCGGGGTTTAAATATGTCATATAGGGATCCCTCTATACCAGCGTGTCACAACCCCTTGGATCTAACTCTCCTAAAACAGCACGTCGCATGCGCCACCTTATTAGCTGGCGGATATCGTGCTCGCGGTTGCGTTGGGTTGGCGGGTGCTAATCGCCAAAGCCGTTAGCGGGCGAGGACGTAAGCGTAGCTGGTTGATATCGCGCCCGCGGGCGCGTTAGGTCGGCGGGTGTTACAACTATCCCCCCTTTAAAAAGGCTGTCCTCGGCCTCCAACCTTCTCCTCCTTTTTCCTAATGCAACGACAAATCTTCGTGGACTCGCAAGGGCGTTGACCGTCTTTTCTTTCGCTTAGGGGTGGGCGCTAATTTCCAATAAAACCTTTGGAAAAGGATAACCAACTTAGCGATCCTTAGGGGCCTTTTCCTTCACTGCTTGGCTCTACGTCCTAAAGCTTACGGATCCCTTAGTCCCTTCGGTTCCGGGCCCTTTAAAAGGCTCGTACTTTTACAAGGGTGCTTTAAAGGTGCTCCTCCAGCTCCTAAGTGTTATACTTTGCCGGCCAATCCTTTCATTTAACCAGGTAGTACTTTTTGCCTTTAATGTGGCCCTCGTCTCGCACTTCTTCGATTTCCCATTCTTCTTGGTCGTCCTCGTACTTTGGCATAAATAGCGGCACCTCGTTTCTTTGCTTTTTGGTAATATACCGTTCGAGGTACTGCATAGGGAAAACGTTGTGCAAACGGCGGTGGTATTCGGGAAGTGCTAATCGGTAAGCCTGCTAACCGATACGTTCGGTAATCCGAAAAGGGCCGATCTATTTGGGTGCTAACTTTTTATTTTTTAACCGCAGATTTTTCGTGGATAACTTTACCAAATCTTTAATTGCGAATTGCATAAGGGTGTAGTTCCTATTGTAATATTTAACTAACCGCTCCTATATTTGCAGTAACGTTTCTTTTAGCTCCTTACGCAATGCGTAAAGTCGTTCGATGCGGTTTTTCGCTGCGGGTACCCTCCTTTTAAGGATATCGTCCGCGATATCAATCCGCATTTCGCAATCCGATCCGTATAAAAAGTAAAAAGGCGAGTGCTTTATGGTAAAATTCCGGCTGTTGTTATAAGCGTACGCTACTAACGGTAACAATAATGCCTAGGAATTTTCCGAACCGGCGTAGTAACTGCGAAAGTAATCCTCGATCATACGATATAGGACTTCCGTTTATCCGTCCGTTTAAAGATGGTAGGCGGTCGATATACGTCTTTTAATAATTTGGTGCTTGCACACCTCCTCCTAAAAGGCACTGGTAATACGGCTATCCCGGTCGCTAACGATACTTTTGGAAGTGCCGAACACGCATTCGATACGTTCGAAAAACAGCTTTGCGAATTGCCCAACGCTTATATTAGCTCGTATAGGTATAAAAACCACGTATTTGGTTAACCGGCACACAATGACGAAAATCGCGTTAAAAATTTAACCGTTCGCCGTCCTGCTTTTAGGTAAGCCGGTTACCCAATCCAAAAAAATTTCTTTTATAAGCTGCCCGTCCTTTAGCGGCGGTAGGGGTTTAAGTTTGCCGTAAAGCTTATAGCGATAAATCGCTTTTTTTTAGTACTAAAGGCACGATGCTACGTATGTAGTAACATCCCCTTTAACCCCATCCTACTAAAAAAAGCGCTAAATTAAATCTAAAATTTTAGCTACGCCCTAATAACTAGCTCCCGGGAAATTGTAAAACTGTTTTAAGATTTCGGTTTTTAAAACTTCGTTTGCAAAAACGTGGACCTAGCTTCCCCGGAAAATTAACTCGTTACCGTTAGTTAGGTGGAAATACGATACTCCTCGCTACCGAAACGTCGTTTTAATATCTCGGTACGGTACGGTATATTTCACGTCAGGTATTAGCAAACGGGGCTTTTTAACTTCTGTTAGCCTTTTAAGCAAATTTATACTCGCCGGATCCCGCTTTTATACGTCCCCAATCCATTTTCTTAGCGGCGTTAGGATCTCCTCAAAGGAATCCGCTCGTACGCTGCTCTCAAGCCAATCCAAGGCGGTACGTGCCTCCTGGCGAGTGATAGATTGCACCTGCAGGGCATGGATAACCCTTAAAGCGTTTGGATCGTCGGCTAACGTAAGTTGTGCCAAACGCACGCTATCCCGCTCGCTTCGCCGGTTAGAAACCAAATTTCCGGGGGATCGCTCGTTAGGTGCGCTCTTTGCGCTCACTAACTGGGGAAGCTTATTAGGCGTCACTCCCTCGGCAGTATCCTCTGCTACGTGCGGCTCATAATCCGACACGTCTTGTTTCCGACTTATCTTATTAAATAACGTCGGCAGAAGCTTTTCGATAAAAGTCTCCTGTCCTTCCTCCCGACCGTCCATATAATCCGGTTAGCGAAACGGAGCATCGGCCGGGTTTAAGGACCCTGGCCGGTATTTGATTTCGAAATCGTACGGGGCCAACTGTAACAGCCATCGGGCCTGCCATCCGTTCAAACGCTCCTGCTTTATAAAAGCCTTTAGGTTTTTATAATTCGAAAACACCTCCGTAGTTTGCGCCCCTTTAAGGTAATGTCGCTAATGGCGAAAACTTCCCATTATTGCGAAAAGTTCCTTATCGTACGTAAAGTACCGGATTTTAACTCCTTTAAACTTTTAGGACCAGTAAGCTATAAAGTGCCACTAACCGTCGTGCTTTTGTAACAAAATGCCTGCTATAGCAAAATCGGAAGCATCCGTTTCCATCCGTAAAAGCAAAAGCGGGTCGTAGTGCCGTAGCATTGGTGCAATAGTAAAAGCGTTAATTAGGTCCTCGAACGCCTGCTGCTAGGGTTCCTGCCAATAGTGGCCTATCTGGCCTGGCTTGCGTCCGTTTTTCATCCCGTACAAAAGGTCGTGCAAAGGCTTCGCTATGCGGGAAAAGCCGTAAATAAACCGTCGGTAAAAGTTGCAAAACCCGACGAAAACTTGGATATCCCTATACGTACGAGGTAGGTGGTCGATCCATTCGCGGACGACCTGGATTCGCGCGGGATCCATTTTAAACCCTTCGGTATTTACGATAAAACCTAAAAACTTAAGTTTTTGCTAAAAAAAGGTGCATTTTTTCGGGTTGGCATAAAGCTCGAACGCACGAAGTCGATCCAAAACCAACTCTAGGTGGTGCTGGTGTTCCTCCTCGCTACTGGAATAAATAAAGATATCGTCCAAGTAAACGATAACGAAGTCGTCCACTAGGCTTCGCAAGGCCCGGTTAATGTAGGTTTAAAACGATGCTAGGGCATTGGTAAGCCCGAAAGGTAGCACGAAATACTCGTAATGCCCGTATTTGGTACGGAACGCGGTTTTCCACTCGTCGCCCTCTTTAATGCGAAATCGATAATAGGCGTTAACAAGGTCGATTTTGGAAAAGCATTTAGCACCGTTCAACCGGTCGAACATTTCCCCAATAAGCGGAAATGGTGCTCTATTCTTAATAGTAATATCGTTCAGCCCTCGGTAATTAACGCATAAACGTAACGTACCGTCCTTTTTCGGAACGAAAATAACAGGGGCTCTTACCGGTAACTGTAATTCCCGGATAATGCCTTATGCGAAAGCATCCGCAAAGTATTTTCAAAAAGCTGCGGACTTGGCTGGGGATAAGTAATAAATCTGCTTCCACGGGGGCTTTTTGCCCGGGATTAAATCGATAGCATAGTCGCCCTAGCCATGCTTCGGAAGCATTTTTCCTTTGCGAACGTCGAACACGTCGGAGTAGCTCGTCCGGAAGCTTACAAGGACGTTTCCTAAATCCGGCGGTTCGTCCGGAGGGTCCTCGAACGGGTCGTCCTCCTCCGTACTAATGGAAGGGTTAAAGCGGATAAAGCAAACAAACATACGATCCTTAACTTAAAGGCTCCTTTGGAAATAATGCGCGGACAGTTAATAAATGCGCGGGCGTTAGTTAAAACGCCAGGTACCTTTGGTCAAGTAAAAATCCATAGCCAATTCCTTCATCAATGGCATGCCTATAAGGATAGGGGCGTTTGCCAGGCTTCGTTCGATAGCTAGGAACGGCCGGATAACTTCCACCGCAATACCGTACTAGTTATAAAGGCTTAATCGTAGGTAATAAATACCGTAGGTTTTCACGCCTTAATTGCCTGCGGCGGCTAGGGTAAAGGACTGGTGGTCGTATTTAGGACGGTTATACGGTTAATATCCCAGGGATTTGCAAAAGGTAATAGAAACTGTATTCACTTCGGCGTGCGTATTTAAGCCGACCTCGACCTCGACCTTTGGACCGCCGTTAGGAGCGCTAACGATCCCCTTGGTAACGAGCGCAAGGGCTGTGCGAATCTGGTCGTCACGGAACGCCGGTGCGGGGATAACCGGGTTCCCCTTTAGTTTTTCTAGCGCTTATCGCTCGGCTCCTTTCCGTCCTCCTCCTTCCTGCGCTTCAGGGAGTTGATTTTGGCCTTTCCGTCCGGAAAGGGCTCGCCATTTTTAGGAGGCTTAGTAGCGGAAAAGGGGCTTTTGCAATCCTTCGCCATATAATTGGGCTTGCCGCACTTCATGCATGCGTTTTCATCCCAGCGCCGTTGGCGTTCGGTGGGTAAAAGCGTCGTGCGTCCGTTGCTTTTGGGGCGTTGGTTGCGCCCTTCCTGTTTGCCTCGGGGCTTGTATTTCCCGTCCTTGTTCGACTCCTTCTGGTCCTTCTTATGGGAGGGCCTTTGGGAGTCCTTCTTCTCCTCGTACGGGGCGCGGGCGCCCGTACCTAAGGTATCCCAAATAACCTGGGCTGTGGCGACGAGGTCCTCCAAGGTCTCTGCCTTGTAGTGCATCCCACGGGTGACTTGGACCTTTAAAGCAGGGACCAAACGAACCACGTAGCCGTTAATATCCGCTATCTGCCCTGCGTCGCCGCACATACGTCGGTATCGCGCTACGAAAACGCCGGGGTCCTCGTTATTTTTTTGCATAAGTTGTTACAAATCGTTAGTGGCCCTAAGGAGTAAAGAATCTCCTCGCAATATGGTATTACGGAGCCACCGCATGAATTTGCGCCAATGTAAGCCCAAAATGGGGTTAGCTTTGCGCGAGCCGTTATAGGCGGAATTAAGGTCGCTATTAAAGGTTCCGACAGCGGCTGCGATACGTAATCTGGCCGTAGTAAAGCCGTTAAGGTTGGCTTCGAAGGTAAGGTCGAGCTTGCTTTCCCAATGGTCGAAGTCCTGTACTGAGCTTGGAAGCTTCAGTTCGGGCATTTTCCATAGGATCTTATGGCTACCTCTGTCCTTTTCGTACGAAGGAAAGGTATCGTCTTCCTCGTCGTCGTCCCTAACCAGGGAGTAGTGTGATAGTGCCCGGGGTGCTAACTGGTTAGCAGGTTCTCCTAACGGGCGGTTGATCTCTTAGCCATGCTGCCAAAAGGTTGAAGCTCGAAAACGAAGCTAAGGCTGGGGCTGAAGGTGATCCGGATCGTCCGAATCGTCTAAAAGGCCAAAAGCCTCGCGCACTGCCTTCCGTTCGATTAGGGCTTTTTGGAATTGTAACAAAATCTTAATGGGAACGCAATCACGTAAAACGTAATAAGCGAGCTGGGAACGGGTGTAAAAAGCAACGCTATGGATGCTAAACTCGGGGTAACCCTTAGGGTTGTTAGGGGTAGGTTGCTCGCGTCCTAGGGGCAAAGTGGATAACCCTGTCCTTAGATCCTCGTCCCGTCCGGCGTCGTTAACCTCGATAAAGTCGCCAGGGTCGGACATGGTACCTAATAAATGCTAAAGGTCTAAGCAGAGGAAGCAATCGAGTTATAACAAACTGTAGCCCCCTAAAGGAAAGGGTCACGCCTATAAGGAAAGGGGATCTCAAAGGTTCAGCGGTTTATCAGTGCGAGGCTTGACAAGTGTATAATGATAAGAAACAAAAACGATTGCTTGCCCTCCAAACCCCCTTTACAGGAGGTCCTTCGGGCCCTTCTTATACACAGTCCTTCGGCTGCCGTCGGCCTGCCGTCGGCATGCCTTCTTCCCCGCGGCGCCCGTACGGGTCTGGATATGCTCCGTCCCGAATCAACGCTTCGGGGTTTAGATGTGTCATGTAGGGATCCCTCTGTACCAGCGTGTCACAACCCCTTGGATCTGACTCTCCTAAAACAGCACGTCGCATGCGCCACCCTATTGGCTGGCGGATATCGTGCTCGCGGTTGCGTTAGGTTGGCGGGTGCTAATCGCCAAAGCCGTTGGCGGGCGAGGACGTGAGCGTGGCTGGCTGATATCGCGCCCGCGGGCGCGTTAGGTCGGCGGGTGTTACAGTTTCATTTCGGCTAATTTATCGCTTAGCTATAGGCTCTTCTAAAAAAATGGCATAGCGTATTGTTCTAAAGGCATCCAAAACGTCGATCGGGTAACTGTCTGTCCTAGGATCCGTACGATCCTGAAAAGGGGGAGGCTGTAATCCGGTTGCAAGTGTTTGTATTCCAAAGATTAACTCCCATCGCATAACCGTTATAAACCTTTCGCTAAGTTTCCCTTTTGGCGGTCCGGGGATTGGGATCCTATAATTTTTTAAGTGCTTGCGGAAAATTCGAGCGATCCGCTAATCGAGGTTTTCAAAATATGTTGCTTCTTACCTTTCGTAATTTTTAAGCACGTTATTTAAAAGGTTGTTCCTACGCGTGTTTCCGTATAAAAGCAGTGTTTTAAGCATCCATACGTTCCGGCGAGCGATAGAAATTTCGTTAGGTGATCCTTCGAAGCTGTAGGAAGGGCTTATCAAAAGGGGGATGTCAATATTCTATGCCAAAGATTTAGGGAGGTCGTATAACACAAACGTGCTCTTTGTAATCGTACGTTACTTATTGCTAAGCTCCTCTACCTGTTATTCCGGGGTATCGGACATGTTATCGGTAGGAAAGGGGGGAGGGGGGTTTTTAACGAGCAATATCGTCTGGGTAATCAATCCAGGAGTCCAGTCGCCTGCTCTAGGAAGGTGCTTAAAGGGATCACGTAACGCCCTTTTCACAATTGTTTAGATCTTACGAACAAAGGTCCAATCGCCTGTTTTAGGAAAGTGCCTTTATTATTTGATTAACTCGTGTGTAACGCGCTACCAAGCAGTAAAATCCGATTCCTTTATTCCTAAACTCTTCCAATTAACCCAATCGCTTTAAAAGAAGGTATCAACGGTCGAATCCTTTACCTTGCTCATTTGTGTTGCCTTTTCAAACAACACTAATTAGTGTTGGTAGGAGTGTTACTCCTATAGGTTCGGAAATCTCCCAAAGGAAAGAACAAAGATTTATAAATCTGGAAAGGTGTCTGTATTAATGCATGATGGGGAAGGAATCTAATTACAAGAAGGGGATCGCAAAATCCCCTTTTATAAGCTCGTGGGAGCGCACGGCCCCTAGGCCTGCTGCTCCACGAGGCGTGGGCCCTTCCTGGATGCACGCGCTAGATCACGTGGATCAACAGTTTCCAATTTTTTTGCTATTAGAACGACGTTTTTTTCTTATATTTGCTTGCCTATACATTTTACGTTTTTTAACCATTTGATTTATTAATTTATTTACCTTTTAAATTATAATATCGGGCTATTATTATGGGCTAGGCACTTTTTTACTGTTTTACGGCAGTTGGGAAACGAGAGCTTTTTATAGCTTATTAAAGCGCACGAAACAAAGCCGTTATTAAAGCTAATATCAAATCGGGTTGGAAAGTATCGGGGTTATGGCCGGTTAATATGGCAAAGCTTTTTATAAGCCGGCTTTTGCTCGAAAACAATAATAACAATGCCTTTAAGCCTGCCCCCGTTATTCCGCATAAAAGAAAAGCAAAGCAACAATCCTTTAAACTACCAATCGCTACCAAAAGAGATTAGGGGACCCCTAAAAAAAACTCGGGAATTGGTTAGCCAAATCGAGGATTTTTCCCGCATTATCCCGATTACCTTTACGAAGCGGCTATGGTTTAGGAAAATCCGGAAGGGCTTTGAACTAAAGGATTTGGAAATTACTATAACCTTTTAAAAAATTAAAGCGCTGGAGGCACAGTTGGAGGCAGTACAAAAAAGAAAAAGGAAGAGGGTTATTCCGGATCCCAACCAGACATTCGTATTTGGGAGGCAGGTTTACCTGCAAAGACGGGGGATTTTGATGGATCCAGAAGCACCATTGGAATTTCCGGAAGAAGCTGAATAGGATGATATATAGGATGAGATTATTGTTATTGGATAGCTTTATTTTTTAGCATTACAAAGATATCGTTGTTGTTGAGGCTATTTCCTAAGCTAGTGCGCGGACAGGGGGGTGCGCGGACAGGGGGTGCACCGACTTACCGGCAAAGATAGGGAGGCCACGTGGCAAATACCCTACCAACCCTCCTGCCAGCGCCAATGATCCCATTTGCCTGACAGTAGAGGCCGGGGAAGGCGCATACGGAACGGTTAAGCGCGTCTGGGACGTAAGCACCGGGAAGTCTGTCGCGGTCAAAACGCCAAAGGAGAAAATTTTCTTCGAGCGCGATTTTTCCAAATGGGTTAAGGAAGCTCAGATTATGCAGAGCATCGACCATGTAAGTTATCGCCGAGCTTCCTTGTCCTTTTCCCGTTTCTTTTTCCCATTTCCCTTTCCCGATCCTTTTTTCTATTCCCTCTTCCCGTTTCTTTTTCCTATTCCCTTTTCCTGTTTCTTTTTTCTATTCCCTTTTCCTGTTTCTTTTTTCTATTCCCTTTTCCTGTTTCTTTTTTCTATTCCCTTTTCCTGTTTCTCACGCCCGGTTTTGAACCTTGCCATCCTAATCCTAGGTGCGTATGCTGACAACCAGCGTGCCCATCTAGCCGAATGTCGTGCGCTTGATCAGCGCTCTAGATTCCCCACAACCTGCATTGACTATGGAGTTCATGGAGTACGGCAGCCTTGACAGTCTTCCTAAAAATCCCCCGATGAATGACGGAAGGGAAATTTCAGTTCTTCTTCAAACCCTATCCGCTTTGAAACACCTCCACGGGCTGCACCAGCCCATAGTCCACCGGGACCTCAAGCCGGGCAACATCCTCGTGGCATCACTCTCGCCATTTGTTGTTAAGATCGCCGACTTTGGGATCGCCAAAGTGTTGCTCTGGCCGGACGAGAGCATGAAGACGTATGTTGGCACGCCCCTCTACATGGCGCCAGAAATCGACCTGGTCTCTAGTAGATACACCCCGGCAGTCGACATATGGTCTCTTGGAGTCGTTGTCATGCAGCTCTTGGGTAGCTTCCCGGCAAATGCCACGTCGATAATGCGGCACAATCGCGCCGACTGGTATGATGTACTGGCGAAAGGAGCCGTAACACGTGCCGCGCGGGAGGGCAGCACAGCAGTCGATAAGCTCTTGGTGCACATGTTAAAAATCAAGCCCCATGAGCGCTACACTGCGGCCATGTGCCTTGAGAAGGCAAAGGGGTTGAACTTGAAAGACCCTGGCGGCCCTTCCAGCCGTGGCGACGGACCATCCCGCGCCGAGCCAACGGTGACTGCAGGGTCGAGGGGCGCATAGTAACCTGTTTTCTGTTTTCTGTTTTCTGTTTTTTTTTTTTTTTTTTGCTGGTGTTATTAGATGGGGCCAGACATACGACCGAAGCCTTTTTAAGAAATGAGGAACTGCTGGTCATTTCGGAAATGCAAATTAATCCATAGGGAATCAACTAGATTTGGTATTCCAGAGTAGAGGGCATGCACAAGGCTTTTTTGAGTTAATCTATAACTCTTGGGAACAGTACTTTGGGGTGGGAGATCCGCTGGGTTCATATACCCGGGTGTGCAGGAGCTGCTGGACGCTATCTGTGGACATACGGGTGGCGTTGTGCTGGTTACCGAGGCCTTGGGACGATGGCGAGGTCCGTGATACTTATCTGGGGGCTCGTTAATTTCACATTTACGCCTCTGAAGTATCCAAGTAGTCTGTGATATTGACTGATGGTCTGTGAACCAATGGTTAATTACTTGCTAAACGGTAGAGGCTTCTTAGAATCTCCCGGAAATTTGTCTCTTTTGATGAGGTATCTTCTATTATTCCGCGTAGAAAGTTAAGGACTAACGATGCCTCCAAAACCTGAAGGCGGCAAAGCCCGAAACTGTGGCCACCGAGGTTATACCAATCCAGATCCTCACAAGCTGCATGGTGATGTCCTCGGCGACCTTTGCCGCGGCGGCCGAGTCGTTGGCCCGGGGAATCGGCTCGTCAGGGACAGGGACGTTCAAGAACTTGCACATGGGCTCCCAGCCCTCTTTGAGCTCCATGACGAGCAGCTTCTCTAGAGGCACCGAGGACTTGACGCGCTCGTTCCAGTTGAGAATAAGCTCTGCCAGGAAGCGACACATATCAGTCGGGCTAAAAAGCAGCAGAAAAAGGAACCTAATGGAAGACATCATGATGGGGGCAATCACCTTTGCAAGGCGGCGGGTTGGCAGGGCCCTCGTCCTCCTTCATGCCGAGGTATATCTTGGTGGACGTGCCAAACTCGCGGGACAGAGTCGAGAACCAGCGCCATCCGGGCACCAGGACCATGGGGTAGGGGAGCCACCAGAGGCTCGCGTTGGCGGCGACGGGCTTGATGCTCTCGAGCCATGAGTCCGGGTCCCGGGTCGTCAGCACGGCGCGGGCGTCCGGGTAGACGGCCATGAGCTCCGGGATGAAGTCGAGCGGCGGCATGTCGGCCACGCCGACGAAGCCGTCGGTGAGCTGTCGGATCAGCTCACACGTCAAAGTCGCCGGCGCGTTTGGCCTTGTAGGCCTCGACCCACAGTCGGCAGTGGGCTGTTGTGGAGGGTCGATGGTTGTTGGTGGTCAGCGTCAGTAAGCGCCTGAACAGGGCCCGGCCCGCGCTCCGATAACAGAAACAGGCAAGACCCCCGATCCTCGATGGTGATGGATGGATGACGGGACCGACCGTGGGGGAAGAGCAAGGGGTTCATTGGGACGCGGGCTTGGCGTTGGCTGCGACTTACCATCTTCTCTCCCCAGGATTGCTGTTCCTCCGTGTAGTACAGGCCCAGACAACAAGGTCTCTAGCGCCAGTTGCATTGCAACAGTGCCGGCTCTGCTGTAGCCCGCCGCAATGACCTGGAGCCTCTTTCCAGGCACTGGTTTTGATGGGTTTCCACCCATGGCTGGAGGATGGAAAGGCGAGTTGCTAGGCTATGTTGACTAGACTAGACACAGGGGAGTAAAAGAAAAAAAGAAAGAAAAAACCAAGTCGTCGCTCAATGTATCTTCAGCGAAAATGGAGGCATCGCTGGGCACATATTTTGGCCTCTGGCGATGATTCATCCTAAGCAGCTTCCAGTTCTGGTTAGACGCAGGTCCACCTCGTGGTTGTGCCAAGACCCCCCGTCACGTGTGGAAGACCTGGAGCGGGTGCCAGCAACTTGCGTCACTCGCACGTGCAACCTCGCTTGAGGCCCAGAGATCCAGAGTGGCAGGGCGAACTCCCCTCCTTCCCCAGACGGGAATGCTGGGAGGACCCCCATGCCCAATCCGTGCATGCCGGGACGTCGACCCCGAAACGGACTCTCGGCCGGGTCGCGGCAATCTGCCCCATGATCTCGGTTTGCTCGGTGCCCCCTCTCGTCTCCAACGGCGGCGTCCGGTTTGGGCACGGGGAGCACTGGGTCTGGAATGCGACCTTCTTGTTTCCTTCGCGCCAAGCAGGCGCGATGGTCCCCCAGGCCACCGAGATTCCCACCGCGACCACCGCCGATCCCTGGCTGTACCTGGGGCATTATAGCCCGCATACGCAGCAAGATGCCACAGACCGGTCTTGGTTCGGTTGTTCCGCCAATGGTGACGGATAAAATGCCGTCTGGTGGGTTCCTGCCCGGGGTTTGCGCCGACCGCAATGCTGCCAAAATGCCATCACCAGAGGGCTGGGCAATCGCATCCCCGCCCACAATGCAGAATGTGCCAAGCACGTCCTTATCTCGGCGATTTTCCTGCTCTGAGAAGCTGCGTCTTCGCCCCCTGACTCGGATGATCGGTCGGTTCTCCGTGGCTTGTCTGTCCGCCGGTGTGCCCTTAAGGGGCCGTGTCCCGCGGCTGACTGCTTTCCGCGCGGCCTCGTCCTAGGCCCTCGGCCGCACCAGCATCGTTTTCCCACTCCTCCGGGCCCCAAGCCTAGTTGCTGAACACAGTCGGTTCCCAAGATCAGCGCGACAGGAACGCTGCGATGGCTCCTGTGAGTTGGATCCGTGGCTCCGGCCTCCTCGCGGCCGTGCTCCTGGCCGGGCAGTCGTTTGCCCAGTCGTGCCAGAGCGCACCCTCGGTTCGATTCGACGTCCGTATGAGCGAGGGCTACTCCTCCAAGCTCATCATGAGCGGCCTCTTGCGCCCGCGCGGGATAGCCACCGACAGCCAGGGCAACCTTCTTGTTGTCGAGTCCGGCGGCTCTGGTGTGCGGCACATCAAGCTGGCCGAGTCCGGCGGGAGCGTGTGCGTCCAGTCGAGCAAGCAGCTCATCGCCGATAGCCAGGTATGTCGCCGAACTGGGCTTTATTAAAAGGAAGACGGTAGCATGTGACGTCCCTCCAACTGACCGATCTTTGTCATCCCGCAGCTCAGCCACGGCATCGCGCTGTCCCCGGACAACAAACACCTCTATGTGTCTGGGATGCACGGCGTGTTCCAGTACGAGTACGACGCCACTGCGGGCACGGCGTCCAACCGCAAACTGGTCGTCACCGATTTGAATAACCCTGGTACTACCCACCCGACCAGGTCACTTTGGGTGTCCCGCGCGAACCCGGACCTGCTGCTCGTCCATCGTGGCTCGTACAGCAACATCGACCCCGATGCTGCCAAGGAGGAGACTGGGCGCAGCGTCATCCGCTACTTCAACATCTCGGAGATCGCCCAAACTCCCCAGCCGCATGCCACGGGTGGGGGTCTGCTCGCCATGGGCGTGCGTAACACAGTCGCGTTTGGCGAGAACACTGCCAGGGGCGAATTCGTAAGTGGACCGAGGAAACGGGGAGACAAGATGAAATATGAACACCCCGCTTGTGGTGAAACGAACCTCGGCTAACTGTTAACCTGCGCCAAACACAAGTGGTCTGTCGACAACTCGATCGATAACATGCAGCGCTTCGGCGCGCAGGTGCACAACGACAACCCGGCCGAGAAGCTGAACTTCCACGGCGCCATCAAGCTCGGCAACAAGCAGCTGGGCGGCAACTTCGGCTACCCGAAGTGCGTTGCGGCCTGGAGGCTGGACACGCTGTCCAACGGAGCGCTCCGCGTGGGCTCGCAGATCGCGGTCGACGTGGCCCCCGGCCAGGACGCGGCGGCGCTGGACGCGGCGTGCCAGCAAAAGTTCCTCCCGCCGCGGCTCAGCTTCCCGAGCCACAACGCGCCGCTCGACATCAAGTTCACGGCCGACGGCAAGTACGCCTTCATTGCGTTCCACGGCAGCTGGAACCGCCAGCCGCCCGACGGGTACCGCGTCGTGCGCGTCGAGCTCGGCGCCGACGGGCAGCCGGTCGAGGCCGCCGACGCGACGAACCCGGGCACCGTCATCATGCGCAACGGCAACAACGGCATTTGCCCCGGCCGCTGCTTCCGGCCTGTCGGGCTCGCCATCGACGCCAAGGGCAGGATGTTCATGTCGAGCGACAGCACGGGCGAGATCTACGTGATCTCAGGGGGTGCGGGCCTGGGAAACTAGGCTGGAGGCAGGGGAGGTATGGACCTGCGATATGGACATGTATAAAGTATGGCCAGCAGGCTTTCATTGGTGGCGCCATGGACGTCGCGACGGTTGTTTGAGCGAAGCCATAGAAAACGGCTGTTTCCTGCCTTGTTTTGTCTCGAGTCTCGGCCTGTTCCCGCACAATGATACATCAATCGTTCTACCCTGCATAAACACACCCGACAAGATGCTATTGGATCGTCTGTATCCTCGGGTATTTCGCCGTTCAACCGACCGACTGGCCTGCCCGATCCCCCAGATTGAATGTGGGGCATAAGCAAGCGAGCGCTGGACTGGACTGTGTTGGTGCTGCGCGTCTGTTTGGCTCGGTCGCATCGAGAGTGCCTGGAACGGCGTCGAGCTGCAGTGGCGCACATGCACGGCAGTGGCGCGTCCCAGAGCTGGTCACAGCGGCAGTTCCTCACGTTGGCCGTCGCACCAGGCCGTTTGGTGGCGCGGCTCAGGCGGAAAATCGAACTGGTGTCGAAGCTGCTGTGCTGTCAACTTTCAACACAGCGTGCCAGCTTGAATCCCCCCACCTGCCGCTAGTCCGCCTGCCCGCGGCAGACCCAACCTGTAGATCGGGGCACTTGGAAAAGCTTGGGCTCCACGCCAAGGTTTTTTTTCTTTTTCTTTTTCTCTCCCACTCGCCATGAATTCCCGTTGGCTGGTTGCAGGGCGGGGTCGGCTGATCTGGTGTGCGCTGGTCGTGCCTTTTCCCCAGGCTCTCACCCCACGACTTGCCCAAAACAGGCCACCCCCCTTTGGGCGCGGGACCCGCACCGGGATGCCCCAGGTGCACCACCCATGCGGCAGGTCATCGACCCACGGCGGTTAGAGCGCAACCCAGCCGACGCCAAAAAAGAAACACCAGCTTCCCTGGCCCGGCGGCATATTTTAAAAGCTTGGGTTTCCGCCTCCCGAGTCTCGAGCAGTGTCTCTTTGTCGACAAATCTGCCAAATAAGTTTTTACACTGCCAGCTTGTTGGTCTATTTCGGTTTCCCCAGGAACAGGAGTCCAGGGTCTAAATCAACGTCTCTGACGCTTTCACGTGTCCACCTACCCCAAAAAGAAGCTCTCGCCCCCCGAGCTCGTCTCGACTCTCGATACAAAGAACGCTATTGTTCCTCCAAGGGAACACGCACCACCACCACACCACACACACAACCACCGCAACAATGGCTCCGACACAGCAGCAATCAACCAGGCAGTTCGCCACGAGCTCAAGGGTTTTCCCTCCCTATCTGCCATACCTTCAAGCCCCCAAGACGCCGAGGGCCGCGAAGCTGTACGCCAACACCACTTTTTCCCCCCACAAGTAGCCCCCTTTTCTTTTTCTATCCAGCTGCTGACGGAAAGCATCCCCATCTGGTCAGAATCCCATCAGCCGTCGCGCTGGCGGGAATAGGCTACGGCGTGTCAATCTACCGCCAGTCCCAGGCCTCAAAGGCCCCCGGCCGGCCCAGCAGCAGCACGGAGGACGGGGCGGAGCGGCGGCGCAGGAACGAGGAGCTGATGTCGGCCTACGGCGACAGGGACTCGCTCGAGTCGCTGGAGGAGGCGATCCGCGTCTACGAGTCGCAGCAGCGTCGCTGAGGGATTTCTGTCTTCTTCCCACCGGCGCACTCACCCCGCATGCTTGCATCTTTGCTTTTTTGGCGTCAGCGTGTGGCGTGTGATGAGGTGGTGTCGCCTGTCCTTCATCTTTTGCTATCGTTCCGCATCGGCTTGGCGTTTTCTTAGCGGGAGGGATGGTCGGGTTTTGGCTCGGTTTACGAGGAGTTAATGGAGTTACGAGTGGGGCCCAGGTGACAACCATGGCACAGCATGCCGCGGGGGTTTGCCGGTGCCAACCAACACGCCTTTGATGCAAGCACAGTGCTTTATTCTGCACGAGGCGTGCTTGCTTTTATTTAGGGGGAAAAAATAGGTCGTGTTATGCAACTCTTCGGATGTTCGTCTGCTAGAGCACCGTGACCAAGAGCCCACTGTATTATGCCACGAAAAATTCGACGATGGTCGTATCACCGGCGCTGGATCCCGCTCTGCACAATCTTTCGCTTGATCTCTGGTACATAAGTCCAGCACAAATGCTATGAATCTATCGGGCTATCCGAGAGCTCCATAAAAATGCAGCCTAATTATAATAACTCCCAAGAGCACAAGTAAAAGCAAATGCGAGACCTCGGAGCCCAGGGGGTCAAACACAATGTATCTTAAAACAGACAACTCCCCAAACTCCGAGAAAAAGCGAGAGGGACAGCCCCACCAACTCCAGGGTAACAGAATGCAGGATATTCAAAACAAATCCCCGAACTGCAAACCACAATACACACCCGTCGATCAGTTCCCACTATCGGACACGGAGGGCGCTGACAAGGCGACCGGGCTGGGTGGCAACCCAGCGCATGTCCGACTCCGTAACCCGGAACGCCGTGCCGTCTCGGTGGACGATGAGCTCCCGCATGAGATGCTCCGTCATCGAGGTGATGCTCCTGATCCACGGCCTCGGCGAGTGGTGGTTGTCGTAGACCATCTTGACGACCTTGTCGTTCCACGTCTTGCTCAGAGACAGGGCGCGCCCCTCGGTTCCGAGCGGGAATTGCGCATCTGGTAAGCGCGTGGGTGCGTTGAGGTCAGCCTCCCATATGAGGACGGAGGTCGAGACTTTTGGGCTTTGTGCTTACCCTCGCCGGTGCACCATATCTGGCCGGTGATGGCCTCGGGGCTCACCATACTCGCCAAGCTGACCCGGTTGATCACGAAGGGGATGCCGGGCTATTTGATGTGAGGCAAATGTCAGAAAAGTTGTCCATGTTTCAGCGATGACTGTTGACTGGATTACCTGGGCGCCCCGAAGCTCCGGGTCCTCGTATATTTCGAGATAGCCACCATAGAGGATGTGCTGCAGATACCGCCCGGGCTCGCCACCCAAGAGCATCTCCTGGAGTGTGTGCCTCGAGATGCCTCTGCTGTCGATCTTTGGTCTCGTGTAGCTGAAGTCCTTTCCGCGTTGGCCGCCAGCCAACAGGACGACGAAGGCGTGGCAGAGATCGTGTGCAATCCTTGCCCCGAGAATGAAGTCGAAGGTGATGAAGTCGAGATATGCCTTCTGGTCATCTGCTTCTTCGGCCTTCTGGTTCTGGAAGCGCTGGAACAGCGCGACCATGCAGCCGAATCTCTATGGACAGTCGGTTTACGTCAGCCCGTCGTTCAAGACGGTTCGCTCATTCACAGGAGGAAAGGGGTAAGCGAACAAAACTAGGGGTACAGAATTCAGAAAGGGAGGTCAAGAAACATTGTGGCTGCCTTACCTCCGCGTTGATCGCAATAGTCATGGCCGCGCCGGGAACGAAGTTGGCTCTGTCTCCATCCCAGGCTCCCTCGCACGGTTCCGTGGTGAACACTCGCGACGTGATGGGTAGGGTATGGGGGTTCTCTAGCGAAGAGTCGACTACGATGGCGGGGAATCCGTTGCGCACCCGCTCGAGGAAGTGATCGACGTACTCGCGCATCTTTCCCGGGTCCGCGTCGCAGTTCATCCGCCCAGTCTGCTGCCACTGGTCCAGAACGTAGTGCCCGACTTTTTCAAGCGCCTCTCTTCCCCGCGAGCCCTCCAAGGTCACGAGTCCAAGGCGGGCGATCGAAGTGAGCTAGAAGATTACATGAGGTCAGTTAAGAGGGACGGAAGGGCAACATCGCGCAGTGGAGGACTTACACATGCGAACTCGGCGGAGTCGGTCTTTATTGGCTTCATAGATGGGTGGTCGTACCGCATGAAGAGTGTTGGGAATGTGATCCCTTCCGTCGAGGATGGGATGGCCATGATTAGGGAGGCCGGGGTGCACATGTAGGTGGTGGTGGTGAGGTGTCGAATAGACAAGGGGGCGCTTGATGGGTCGATGTTATTGTGGTGTGTGCTACCTATCTACCGCTCCAACAAGACGAGGAGACGGACGCGATAAATATACAAAGATTGCTTCATACCAAACAGTGGTAGCTGGCACGCCCATGTAGCCGCGCGGGATACACCACCACATATGTGGGGGAGGCATTTCCTCTTGTCCCTGGGGCTGCCTCACGGCGCTCGCGGGGTCGGGACCATGGTCACGGCCATGGTCGTGGTTAAATACTGTTTCTGCGCCGCGAGGCGAGGCCGAAAAGAGGCTGCAGGTGGGCGCTGCAGCTGACTGGGTGACCGAGGGTCGCGAGGCTCAATTGCTTTGTGGCTGCCTGTTTGGGTCGGCAGTGCTGTTGTGGCTGTGGTGTTGGTTCCCCGAACAAAAAAATGGTGCGCGGAATTTTGACACATCCAACTGGCAGGGTTGGCTACGTGGGATTTACGCGCGCCTAGAAAAACGAGAAAGAGGGGGAAGTAGGAGTATGTCCTTGGGGTCGGCCTGTTTCGACGGTCTCAGGCCTCCCGAGCGACCCAGCATGGTGGATTTTTTCTTGGATCGAAACTAACAACTTTTGGTCGCTGCTCGGTTATGCGCACGGAATTGGGCCGCCTGTGGTGGCCTCCATCCATTTACTAGCATGGCGTCACCCGAAAGCACCAGACTGGGCAAAGCGCACGAGCCCAGGTCCTTGAGCAAACCCCACTGCCATCCAGGATCAACATTGGCCGGCGCCGTACTGTATAACAGCAATCTAATAACCTACACTATCTGAATGCGAACATTTATAATTACAAATGATGTAGTGGCCAGACCATACTAGGATGGGCACATCAAGGGGAAGGCAGGAAAAAAAAAAAAAAAAAAAAAAAAAAGGAGAAAGAGAAAGACGGATAGGTCTGAGCAGAAAAGGACAAAACCGAGAGAGCCAGCGCGCTTTGCCGAGTTGGTCAGTCGCTGGAACATCCTGTCTCGCCCAGGACGTCCGAAGCCGTCTCGAGTTGCTCGAGGTCGACGTCTCTCACAAGCCACGCTCGCCCATCGCCAGAGCCGGGCGCGTTCCAGTCGAACTCGATCAGGCGTCTGTACTCCTCGGTCGTCTCGTCGATCGAGTCCATCTTCTCCTCCAGGTCGTAGGCCAGGATCGCGGGGAGCGTGCAGCCCTGACACTTGGCCGCGGGGTCGGCGCCGCACTCGTCGATCAGGAAGCGGAACAGCCGCGCCCTCTCCTTCGTCAGGCCGACGGGGCCGGGGTAGTCGTTCTCCCACTGGACCCCGACGCGGCCCTTGATCCCCACGAGCCAGAAGCAGACGTTCTGCAGCGCCGTCGGCCCGCGCTCGCCGATCGTGTGGTTGATGTCGGCCCCGAGAGCGAGCAGCCGTCGAATCGTCGGGCGCGTGAGGCCATCGTCGGACAAGCGGGCGGTCCAGCAGCATCTCCTGTATTTGTTGTCATGGGGTCGACTGTCGCAGGTCGCCTTGAGGAAGATGTAGTCGAAGAGGAGCGTGTTGAGGTCCGAGGAGCTCATGTGTTGGGCGACGTCCGTCAGGATAGAATTCCAGGCCGAGATCACCGGGTCGGTACACTCCAGCGTGCCGTGGGATTGCTCTGCTGTTCCTGGCACACTAGTAGTGTCTGGTCTCCCCGAGGCTTGTGCGGCTGAATCGACTGCGGCGGCATATCTGAAGCTGGCCAGCAAGTCGACCGGGCGGGGGCCGTCTGTCTCCAAGCCCTTGGGTGCCAAAAGAAGTTTGAGAGGGCGGACAAGAGCAGTGAGTGCTGAGCTGAGCGGAGACCAAGCCTCCAAAAGAGCTTGCGCAGGCGAGATCGCCCGTTCCGCCGGAATATCCCCCGGGCCATGCTTCCTCCTAGGTAGCGCAGATCGAATAACCTTGCCAGCGTCGAATATCCCAATCCGAGCCCGCCTCTCAGCGCCCTCCTCATGAAGCGCAGCCGGGCTTGCACCAATCCCAATCAGATATCGGAGTCTCTGCATGGCGTCTGACCCTGGCTGGCTATCGGGGCATGGCTCCCAGTCCCTCACCGCAGCCAGGTAGAGCATCAGCGGTGTTCGATAGCGCATGACCCAGTCCACCTGCATGGGCAGGCTGCTGTTGATTTTGGCCCCTCGCTCGAGACACACGTCGGTGATCTCCACCAGCCGCTGAAAGTCCTTGGCGCGCACCGAAGTGTCGTCGGTTGTGGAAAGGCTGTGGGCCAAGGCATATGCCACTGCGAACAAAGGACCGTGGTTCGCAAGACCTGGACGCTGTGAATCGTTCTTGTATGGTAGCGGATCTGGATTTCCCCCCTCACGTACCCCCGGATACTCTCCCTCGCTGTTCGACACAGAGAAGAACATTTGATCCAGCGAGTCCACATTAGCGCCATTTTCCAATAGGAGACGGACAAGATCGGGAGATCGTGATATGATGGCAGCCGAGAGTGTTGGGAGGAAGATCCCACGGCGGCGACGATTACGGCGCGCCCGGTTGAGATTGCTGTCCTCAAGGAGGATCCAGTTGGGATTGGGGTTGGCGCCGGCGCTCAGAAGCCTCTTCGCGGAATCCAGACAGGCGGAGGTGCTCCAGGCAGAATTTTCGTGGTTCCGCATCTCGGCCACACGGAAAAGCATCTCATCGAGCTGATACTGATATAGCTGAGAAACAAGTGGTGGGTTATCTGTGGCAGCCTCGATGTAGCCGGTTGCGTTGCGACGTAGGTTGTTGCCGAGGAAGATTTCGAGCAGAGCGGTGGAAGACGACTCAACGATCCACGAGACCAGGGAACGTGAGGCAGGGTGGTCAAACTCGAGGCAGTCCACCCGGGCGCCGAGTTCGACCAAGCGACGGAACGCCCTGACGTTCCCGTACCTCGACGCAAGGCCCAGTGTCAGGTCTTTCGCGCCTGTTCCTAGGCATCTGGCCCCCACGCGAGTCCGCTTTGCCCTTCCAACAACAGTACTGACGGGGGCGCCGTAGAGTACGGCCTTGCCCACCAAGCTGTCGAAGTCTTTCATCAAAGCCCATTTCATGGCCCTGTTCCGGTTCTCCTCGGTGGCCAGGAGTCTCGGGAGTAACTGTGCATAGAGGGTCCGGCTGGTTTGGGCGAGGCGGGAGAGGTCAGCGAGGTCCAGGGTCGACTCGTACAGGACCATGTGCATCAGCTCTGGCAACAGTTTTTCGAGGCCAGACAGCGGTGACCGATGCGAAGAGGCAACCAGCCTCTCCAGAGGAGAGTTGGCTGTGGTGCTGTCGGGGGAAGCCATTGCTGCCAGAAAAGCAGAGGCTGGTGATAGTGAAGAGAGTCTGAAGCGGGAGGGAGGAGAAAATTTGGATACCCGAGTGCAAGGAGCATATGGAGGACCCGCCCTGCTCTACGGGCGTGTTTGTTGGTGCGTGGGGCTAGCGTCTACTTTTTCTCAGAACTAGGCACGCCACAACGGCGGGCGTGGCTCGACAAATCAATCTATGTCTTCTAACATAGAGTACTAATAGTTTGTTCACTTTACATTTGCCGTGATTTACAGCAACGAATATATATGATCATCCCCACTTAGATATACGGGAACCAGTCAGGTTTCCCCAAACTAAACAAACGAGAGCCGAGCTAGTCCTTGGGTGGGATGGCCGCTGGGAATCCTCGTTGTTGTATGTTTCTGCTCCTTTGTGGATACCCTTTGGCTGGCTTCAAGGAAATGTGGGAAGTGCTTTGTGGTTGTATTATAATCCAAAGCCACGTCCTAGTCATTCTGACAGAGAGCTAACGTTCCAACAAAATGGCGGTTATTAGTAATCTGGGATGGCGCTAGCTTCGGGAAGCGGCTGAGTTGTTGCCTAGGCTGGGATGCCGTTGACTCATATCGGCCAGTTGCACTCAGCCGCAGCGGGCTCAAAGAGACTATTTATTGTCTACAAGAAGGGTCATCCGTGGCCTTTGTGAAATATAATAATTCTTGGAACTGCACACGCACATTATGAGCAGGAGAAGCACGTTCAGTCTCTATCCTTACGTTGAACTTTCCGACAGAAACCACAACAATTACACACTACATAGCTCACTGCTTCAAGCGCGTCCCTTTGCCACCAACTCCCATACCGAAGCAAATGGCGTCCGCTACCACCACCGACCCCTCACATCCCTCCCCAACGACCCCTCCCTACCGCCAGATCCGGGCACTGTACGACGACGAGACCGTCACTGTCTACCAGGCCTACTCGGCCGCCATCGCCACCGCGGCCGTCGCGGCGCAGCGGCTCGACGCGTCACCGCTGTTCCGCACGACACGCATGACGTGGATCAAGCCGTCGTGGGCCTGGATGCTGTACCGCGCCGGCTACTCGTTCAAGGACGCCGGCCAGGAGCGCATCCTCGCCATCCACGTCCCGCGCGCCTACTTCCTCGGCCTCCTCGCCCAGGCCGCCCTGACGCACGCCGGGAGTGCTCACCGCCGCTCTGCTGTCGCAGGAAAGACGAAGGAGGAGGAGATTGAGAGACGGAAGAAGGACGAGGTGGTAAAGGTGCAATGGGACCCGGAGCGCACCGTGCGCCTGGAGAAGCTGGGCCACCGCAGCATACAGATCGGGATCCCCGGCGCGCTCGTGGCCGACTGGGTCGCGGCGGGGATCGCCGGCATCGAGGACGTCACGGAGCGGGCGCGAGAGCTCAAGCGCACGCTTGACCAAGAGCCGGGCATCACCGACCAGGAGCTCGTTGACTTGGGCCTTGTCCCTGTGGAAAGACCATTCGAGGTGTCGAAGGAACTACAGGACTCCCTTGAGATGCGGGGATGACGGTTCGTGTAATCTATTTCGGTAACTTCATGCATAAAGCCAGGACCCGTCACTCCGCCGGCCTACCGCACGTCGTACCCGCCCTCGATCTCGAGCACTGTGCCGGTGACAAAGGGCGCACCGAGCAGGTAGCCGACGCCCCTGGCGACGTCTGACGTCTCCCCGATGCGCCCCATGGGGCAGCTGGCCTCGGCGGCCTCGCGGGTGAAGAGCCCGCCGTCGAAGACCCTCTGCATGGCCCCGGTGAGGATGGCGCCAGGCGCGACGGCGTTGACGCGGACGCCCTCGGCCGCGCTCTCGGCGGCCGCCGTCTTGGTCAGCCCGATGATCTATGTGTTTGTTTTTCGTCGCAAGTCAGCGGCTAGGAAACTCCCAAAGGGTCATGGATAGGAGATGGGTGGGATGGAAAGCAATCAACGCGGACTGTCGGGGGCTGACCGCATGCTTCGCCGCGCTGTACGTGGCGCCGAGTGGCGTGGCGTGAATGCCGGCGATGGACGAGCAGTTGACAATGGAGCCCGACTTTTGCGCCTTGAAGATTTCGAGCTGGGACTTCATGCACCAAAAGGTGCCCAGGACGTTGACGCGGAGCATGCGCTCAAAGGCCTCGGTCGACAGCTTCTCGAAGGGGGCCTCGTCAAAGCATCCACTGCCCATGTTGTTGTTTCCCTTGTCAGACGACTCAAACGGCAGCCAAAGGGGCGTTGATGCACGACGGATTGGGGGCATCTGCTGCAGGATGCTAACAAGCGTGCCCAAAAAAAAAAAAAAAAAAAAAAAAAAAAAAACGGAGAGAGACGTACCCGGCGTTGTTGAAGGCCGCATCCAGGCGTCCGTAGACGGCTGCGGCCTTTTGCACGATCCCAGCGACCGCCTCCTCGCTCTCGCCAACGTCGCCCCAGATGAACGTGGCCTCCCCTCCTGCGGCGGCGATGTCTGCGACGACCTGCGATTTGGAAAATGCGCGTGTCAGTCCCTTGCTATCCCAGGGCTCGCCACTGGACCAAGCCAGACATGCATAATCCCGACCTTTTGACCCTCTGCCTCGCGCCGCCCGGTCAGCACGACCCTCCAGCCCTCCGCGGCGAGGTGGCGGGCCGTGTCGGCGCCAATGCCGGAGGTGGCCCCGGTGATGAGGATCACCTTGAACATTTCGTCAGAGGGGGCTGCAACGATTCTCGTCTGGCAATTACACACTTGGATGGGCGCGAGCTAGGGCTGGTAAGGACGGGTTGACGCCAGCACGGACACCCCCCACCTGCAACGCGAGATATCTCCGCCAGTCGCTGTCTGATTATCTACGGCGTCGCCGCCGCACCCGAGTCCCCCCGCCGTCTTCTCCCCGCGGGGTCCGCCCCCCCCCCCCCACGCTGCACCACCCGCAATCGGGCACCCGGGATTGAGGCCGATCCGATTGAGCCTCCTTACCCCCACGGGCTCCCCGTTGAGTACAACGCTATGCCGGCTGTGCGAGTCAGATGCTGGTCGAACCGAGGGATGACGTTGCATGCAACTTGTGGTGTGACACAGGTGGAGGGGACCTTGGAGGTGGGCAGCGATGTAGCCAAGGGCCCACTTCATCGTGCGCCGTATAATTCGCCACAAGAGAAGAGCAGTCATCAAATCATCAGGTCCGATGGTGTAGTCGGTTATCACGTGAGCTTAACACGCTCAAGGTCCTCAGTTCGATCCTGGGTCGGATCATCGATTTGAACTTTTTGCGAATATTTTTATCCCTTTCTAATTTTGTCCCCCTGCACGCGAACACATGCCCTTCTTCCTCCATCATTTTGTTTTGGTGTCCGTCGGTGGCTCTGGGAAACACAAAGGACGGCTCTGGATGCGGTACACGTGCATTCCTTGGACAATTGTCAATCAAGAAAGGGCGAGTAGGCCCATTGAACGAGGAAACTCTTTGTGCGGCTGCGAACATCTGCACAGAGCTTTGTTTCCAAGCTTCCAATGATGACTCAATGTATTGGAATACAAGATGCGTCTATAGGAAAGACTCCGACCTCGGGATAACATCTATACCAACGATTTCCGCCCCTAAGATACGAATGCTATAGGACAAGCCATTATGAAGACATAAAAGGAATATGGGTAGGAAAAGGGTGTTCTAGAAGAGGCGACATCCGTAACTGGAAAATGGTAGGACAGTATTTCGTCATATACGCGGCATCTGGAGAGGGATGGCCAGTTACATGGTGCGGGACGCGAGTCCGTTCTCCGACGGGAGGCGGCGTTCGACCCGAAAGATATAGTTCGGTACCATGGAAGGTATCCGGAAGAAATATCCAAAACCCGAGGCGTGAGGGTTGGAGAGAGAATTGAGAGGGTGAGAAGGAGGGGCATGGAAGAAGGAGTGGGGTCATAGGGCTACTCCTTCTTCTTCTTGTCTCCGGTGAGCTTCTTCTTGGGCACGCGGACGAGCCAGTAGACGAAGAGAGCGGCGGCTATGTTGAAGGCAACGTAGACGAACAAGAGGCCAAAGTTGCGGTACCTGTCGTCGTAGCTGCTCTGGACGCCCTTCAGGAAGAGGTTCGTGTCGCCGATGGGGCAGAGGGAGCAGTCCCTGGTCCGGGACTCGGTCCCAGGCTCGAGGTAGCCGCCCGTGACGTTGGCGTAGAAGCCCATGTACTCGGCGCAGGTCCTGCCCTGGGGCGGGTCGAAGTGCATGAACTCGTTGGCCGCGCAGTTGACGCGTGTGTTGGCCACGGCGATCGACAACATGCCCGACACGATGTAGGTGAAGGGCGATACGCGGTACATGAAGATCCAGAAGTTGGGGATCGTGTTCGGGTTGGCGAGGACACCGCAGAAGATCAGGCAGAGCGTGAAGAGCAGGTTGGCAATGTTGCCACCCGCCTCTGCCGTCTCAAACCCAGCAATCATGAGGTCGGTAAACGTCGAGGTGAAGATAAGGAAGATCCACAGGTAGAGGAACATGAGTCCACCGCGCTCAGCGACCTGGCCCGCGGGGATGGCGTTGCGGTACAGGCCGACGGGGTAGTACCAGCAGAAGAACATGATGACGGCCATGAGTGTGTTCCAGGGCAGCTCGACGATGATCTGCGACAGCATGAAGATCTTCCACGAGTACACCTTGGAGGGCCGCTCACGCACCTCGTACAAGTCGCGCTGGATGACAAAGTGCGGCATCGTCTGCTGCACGAGCTGGCCAAAGACGGTGAGGATGTTGAAGATTGCAAACATCTGGTTCTGCAACCCCTGCTGCGTGTTGGGCGCATCGTAGAAGACGAATCCGATAAAGAGCGCCACGATTATGCACAGCGCCGCCTTGGAGTAGATGTACGATGGAGTGCGCCAGTACTGCTGGAAGACGCGATGCGTCACCTCGGCCAGCTGCTTGTAGAAGGGCGCCGCGAACTCGCGGTAGCCGGCCTTATCTTGGGTCGGCGGTGGCACGTCCTTGGGATTGTTCTTAAGCAGCTCCAATTCTCGATGGACCTCGGCGCACTCGGGACTGTCGCGCCAGGCCTGGTACCAATCAATCTCAGACTTGCTTCCAGGCGCGGCGCCGATGACTTGGAGCATCCACTCGGCCGGGTTCGCGTCGTGGGGACAGGGGAAGCCGCCGTTGCGCTCGAAGTAGCTGGTCATCGTCTTGGAGTTCTCGCCGATTTCGCCAAAGTAGACTGTCTTGCCGCCACTGGCCAGGAAAAGGAGCCTGTCGAAGCGCTGGAAGAGCATGGCCGAGGGCTGATGGATGGTGCAAAGGATGGCCTGTCCGCTCTTTGTTAGCTTCTCGAGAAGGTCGAGAATAGCCCAGGACGTCTGCGAGTCGAGGCCAGATGTAGGTTCTATCAAAATAGAGCTACAGTTAGCAGCTAGTCCGAGTCACAATTGGCCGAGAGTCAGGGCAGAATCATACGTACCATCAACGAAAAGCAGCAATGGGGGCTTGGCGGCGAGTTCGACACCAATGGTGAGCCGCTTGCGCTGCTCAACGTTCAGACCTTCTCCGGGAACACCCACGACGGCATCGGCGTACTCCTGCATGTCTAGCAGGCGGATAACCTCGTCGACGTATGCCAGCTTCTCGGCGCGGGGGATGTGATCGGGCTGGCGGAGCAAGGCACTGAAGTTGAGAGCCTCGCGGACGGTGGTGGTCTGCAGGTGGAGGTCCTGCTGTTGCACGTAGCCAGTCTTCCGTTGGAACGAGGCATCGCGGTGGTGGCCGTCTACTAGCATCTCGCCTGTAATAACACCCATTGCCGTCCGGTCGGCCAGGCAGTCGAGAAGGGTGGTCTTTCCAGCGCCCGACACACCCATCAGCGCCGTGAGTGTCCCAGGCTTGACCCAGCCGTCGACATGGTCTAGGATTCGCCGGTTCTCGTTCTTGATCTTGACATCGTAGCAGACATCCTTCCAGTGGAAGATGCTCGTCTGTCGCTGAATGAATCCGGCATCCTTGCTCTCGGTGGCGGCGGTGACAATACCCGCTGGCTTAGAGCCCGACTCCGCGTCTTGCTTGGTTTCCTTCAGCGAGGCGGGCTTCTGACCGCGGCGGAAGACGAGAACCTCGCCCTTGGATTTCTTCGCCGACACCAGCTCAGCCGTGGTCATGTAGGTAATCGTGAAGAAAACGATGAACCCGATGAGGATGCCAAAGTTCCTCCACTTGTTGACCGCATAATACTGGAAGCTGCTGTTGATGTACGCCTCGCCCTCAACAAAGTCCTGCCCTGGGACGGAGCCCACGGCCGAGCAGACCCTGTTGGTAGGCCCCAGCTGGTCGACAGGAATACCAATCTCGCGAGCGATATCAGGGTTCGGGATGAACATGTTGCACGAGAACTGGCGTCCGACGAACTCGTTGACCATCAGCGACTCGAACGAGTATGCCAGGGGGTCGATGTAGTTGAGCCAGCGGCACCACGGAAGCATGTAGTCGATGGGAATGACGAAGCCGGTGAAGATGACCAGGGCCAGGATGATGGCGGCGGCGGGCACCATCGCCTGCGACAGCGTCCGGGATGTCGATCCGATGGTCCGGAAGATCATGGACATGGCCAGAACGGTCGTGAAGGATATGAGGAGGTAGAAGAAGAATGCACCGGGCTCTCGTCGGAGGTTGCTCATGAAGTACAGTGTGAGGTTGAAGACTAGGGCGTTTCCGATCTTGTATGGCAGGTCGCAAAGCATCGACGCGACCGCCTCGGCTGATGGGTGATAGAGCGCGTAGCGATCGTGTTTTTCGACAATGGGGCGTTGGGCAAAGAGGACAAGAATCTCGAGAGCAGCAGCAAAACCGTTCATGAGGCAGGCAAAGAAGAGGAGGGCACCGCGCTGGAAGAAGCTACCGGTCGTCATCTGGAGGTTGTAGAAGACGCTCGAGATGATGAGGGCCATGATGGTGTTGGCAATGAGGGCGCCGATCGTCAGGCTGGGGTCGCCAATGAGACGCATCCAGCCACGCCACAGGCAGAGCTTGATCTGCTGTACGTAGCTGAGGGTGAAGGGACTCTTGTGGCGCTGGCCCCTGCCTTGCTGGGCCTTGCGGGAGGCGCGGAAGGCCTCGGCGTCGGGCCCGTTGAAAGGGTGGGTGGATTTGTAGTCCTCAATGTCCGCCTGCAGAGCGGCGTACTCAGCGCTGGCCTTCCAGGCGGCCGCGAACTCCTGGGGCGTGCGCGGGGCCTTGCCCTCGAAGCCAGAGCGGACGATACGCTCCTGAGGCGAGGTCATGGACGTGAGGAAGTCGGGAGTTGTCTGGCGGGCGGGGCAGTCGAAACCCAGGTTGACAAAGTACTGCTTCGCCTCGTCGGCGCGGCCAAAGAAGATCTGATGGCCCTCATAGAGCACAACGGCCTTGTCAAACAGATCGTAGGCGGCCTGTGGGGCCTGGTAGATGCTGACGCAGGCCGTTGTGTTGAAGAGATGGGACTGCATACGGAGGGTCTTGCAGAATTCGATGGCGTTGGCACTGTCAAGGCCGCGGGTGCTGTTGTCCCAGCATTGTAGCGGCGCGCCAGAAAGGGCTGCCTCGGCGATGGTCACTCGCTTCCGCTCGCCGCCTGACACGCCACGAATGTACTCGTTGCCGACGCGGGTGTTGATGGTGTGCGAGATTCCGAAGACGGCCATGACGACATCGCGAAGGTGATTCGCGAACAGCGTCTTGGACACGCCATCGGGTATTCTCCGTGGAGCTCGCGCGTGTGCCGCGAAAGTCAGAGTCGTGCCCACTGTTAGTTGTGGGAAGTGAACGTCTGCCGGGAGCGGCCCGAATTAGCTGGTAATTATCCTAGGAAGTATGGGGGCGACACGTGCCACGTGGGCGAGGCACTTACCAACTTCCGCAGTGTAGATCGCCTCTCCGCGGTGGTGCGTGTGCATTTCTTGCGCCGTCATCCCTGTTTGCGAACACTGTTAGCCGATTGCCGTTTCCTGTCGCATGCTCGCTTGAGTATAGCGCGAACAGATGGCGTCGAGGCGGCGCCATGTCAAAGACGCCACCAACTAGGGCGGCACGGTTGTAGCGGCAAAGCCAAAGCATTCTGGACAGCGACACTAGCTCGATGGAAGATTGACATGCTGCCAGACAACAACAAACCACGACCTCATCGCAACACGTACCCTGATAATTGAAATACGACTTGTCCTCAATGAATATGCCGTCCGTCTCGCCGGCGATTGTCTTGAGCAGCGTACTGCAGCCAGAGCCAGGAGGACCCAGCACAACCAGCATCTCGCCCTTGCGCACGACGCCGTCGAACCCGCGCAGGATGTCGATGCGCGTCTGGCCCTGGCCGAGGAGGCGCCTGGCGAAGCCGACCGTCTCGAGCCAGACGTTGAACACGGTCTTCTGGTAGTCGGTGGCGGCGCCGAAGCCAAACACGTCGAGGTTCTGGAAGCACACGCCGCTTGTGCGGAACGCGGCGCCCTCGGCCGAGACCATGTCGGCGAGGGCGCGCGCCCACGCCTGCGCGCTGAAGTTCTTGCCGTTGGGGTTCAGGCTCGACTCCGGGTCCGACGAGGCGACGATGAAGGGGTTGCCCCCCACGCTGCCGCCGCCGCCAGCACCGGCGCCACCCTCGGCGTGCGACCGCGTGGTGTAGACGCGCGCCAGCTCGTGCACCATCTCGTTGCGGCGCGCCGTCTCCGAGTCGGCGGCGTCCTCGTTGTCCGTGTTGGCCTCGGTCTCCGGGCCGGCCGTCGCCATGGTCTTCTCCTTGTACACGGGGGCTCCGCCGGCTCCTTGGGCGGAAGCCCCATTGCTCGATGTCGCAGTGAGCTTGTGGTCGGCCATCTCCTCCTTCTCCGTCACTACCCTAGCAGGGGACGAATCGTTGCCAGTCATTATTTCAGGCGCGGGGGCCGGAGCTTCTTCACGGCTTGACACGCGGTTGAGCATTGGAGAACCCATGGTCTGCGCCGTCCGATCGTTGTCGCCCCATGCGCCGGTGCCCATGGTGAATGACATCCCACTTTCCCCCAGCCCGTCGGTTGTCCAAGGCTCGAGCCCAGGTGGCTCTAGTAGTCTCGTGTTCTCCGGCTGGGATAAGCGTGCTTCCTTTATTTAGGTTTTAGCTTGTTCGGTGGAGAGTTAGGCGGATAGTGGCCGGCGCAGTCGACGAGGATGCTGACAATTATATCATATGTAGTAGCACAAGGCAAACTGACAAGACCGAGAAGCCACGGGCGGCAGTGCCAGGAGCGGAGAAAAGGAGCGGCTGCCGTGGGACGTGGCGGGCAAGGAAACAAATGGAGCTCCAGCTAGAAGCACACTGCGGCGGGTACGGGGCGCAAAGTGCCTATTAAATAATAGACAGACCGGCCCCTGGTCTGGCTGACGATAGACGCAAATACCACGGCCAATTAGGGAGCGAGGAGGGAGAAGGTGTGGTAAGACGACAAAAAAAAAAAAAAAAAAAAAAAAAAAAAAGGGCAAGAAAATAAAAAGGGTTCTCCCAATGAGCCGGTAGCGAAAGAGCTGGAGGGGAAGGCGAAGCTTCAGCTTCCATATGAGTGCCCACTGCAACAGCGGGTAGGCACGAAGGGGGTGCCAGCACTGGGACGGGCCCTGCAAACGAATCTCGGTCTCACATGCAGCAGCTCGCACCTGATTGGCCCGTATTTGGATACGTGCGCAATACGCTGCATACGATAGCGTGCCCTGATTCTGCCCAGAGCCGCTGTTGGCATGCCCCTGTCAAGGCCAGCCATCCATGTCATCCATGCCATGGATGGTTTCCCAGATCCATCAGCCTTGGTGGGTGGGGGTGTGCTGGCCGAGTGCGGAAATTCTTCGAGATGCTCGAGGTCGCCCGTCAACATGGGTCGCGGAGCAAAATGCCCTCCAGCAGTATGGTATCTGTCTCGCTCCCCCACAATCGATGTGCGCAATGCGAAATGCCGGCATGACGAAGCTCCCGTCGGTGCTTGCATATGCCCACCAGTCAGCCACGCACCCGTCCACGCCTCTGCCGCCTGTCGCCTCGAGGCTGAAGGGGCCAGAGCTCTGCGATTCTGGACAATTGGCACCGGCTGACTGCCCACCAATTGGCAAACCCGGTATGCGCCGTTTTCGGGTTGCGGACCCCACATGGCGTCCCCGTCTTCTCACGAATCCGCTGCCCGTTGGGGCATATCGTAAAATTGCCGCGAGGGTCCAAACAGCTGAAGATGCGAGTGTATCCACTTTTTGATCGCACTTGACGCGACCGAGGAGGAAGGGAAAAAAAAAAAACAATCCTTTTCGATCTTGGATCGGGACCTTGATGTGCCCGAAAGCCCGCTGGAACCCGCCCGCAATGGGGCCAGACAAAAAAGGGAAAGCCTCAATTGCCTGATTGCTTCCTTGTGCCATCCACCGAGACGCAAACAAAGGGATGTGCCGCCTGCCCAGTCGGCTGTTTGTTGCGAGAAAGAAAAGAGCCCGGTCCAAGTACGACGCAGTACGACAAAGTACGACGACCCCATGTCCGGGCCACATGGGGGCGAAACCCACCCAATTGAGATTTTGCGCCGTACTTCGCGCTGCCCACGTATCGTTCGTTCAATGGCCTCGCACGCTAAGCGACATCGAGCAACCTCTTCTCGGCTCTGCGCCTCTTGGTCGCCATTATTGAAAGGCGAACGGCTCGCCGGAATTTCACGGAGGCTCCGGCTCCATCTTGACAATGCAACCATCGGGAAGCTGAGTCGTCCCCAAGGGTCAATGGCATCGATCAACAGCTGCGGTTTCGGGAGTCTCCCACCCTCCCGCAAACGAAAAAAAAAAAAAAAAAAAAAAAAAAAAAAAACAGTCGTTCTCACCTCTCTCGCGGAGCGTCGGAGGCAACAAACAACCTCCTAGCGTGGCTCCTTTTGCGCCCGATGTGACCATCATCGCCGTCATCATCGCACAAACGCGATTCAATCTATCTCGGACTGTCCTGTCCCAGACATCGTCGCAGCCGTCGCCTCCGTACCAACCGACTCTCGCTCCCTGGTCTGACAAGCCTGGAACTTTGCGTCAGGCCTGCATGACGCTGCACGATCCTTGCCGTGGAACATTGACGATTTGTTGGTCATTTGGCTCGTTAGCTCCTCGCGTGCTTCTCTCTCATCCGCTCGAACACGCTGTCTCTCGGAGACCGTTTCAAACCGCCCGCCTGTCATTCCCCTCGAGTTGTCTGCAAACGGCTCCCGCCAGCGCCACCGACGGCTGTTTCCTTCCACGTCAGATTGTCAGTGCGTGCCGTTTTCTTAGCCCCTCAGTCCGCCCTCAGCCAAGCACAGCCAACGCCACTCGATGCAACCGAGTCGTTGGCCGCCGGCAAGGTTTGGTCCGCGTGAAACATTGGCCAAGTCTGGGTATCGGGGATCGGCCGCGTCTCCAGATTACATAACCGAGGTCGTCGTCGATCCGGGTTCGGCTGGTGCTCCGCATACATTTTCTACCAGGAGCAGCCCTGCACAACCACGCCTTATGGATTCACATGACACGCAACAGCAAGCGCATGGCACGAGTCGCTGACTGGTCTAAGATGTCAGCTAGTTCCCGGATTCGGGCTGACTGGGTGACGACTTTTATTCTCCGAGTCAATCGGGTGTTTGCGAGTCTAGCGGCCTACTAAATGAAGGCCATTGGCGTGGATATCTTTCGAGTACAAAAAGCAGAAAATAAAAACAACAGAAGAACATGGCAAACAAGACGGTATCACATGCAGAAAAAGAAGGAACCGGGGAGCGGCAGTTGGCACCGTCTCCCCGTCCTCGGAACAGAGCCAAACAGCCCACACGACTCCCTCGCCCATCACTCCTCGAGCGGCGTCTGCTTGCCCACAGCGGCCAGCTCAGGGCCCTTGCCGCCGTACTCCTTGGGGAGCTTCTCGCCGAGGCCCTGGAGCTTGGAGGCGCCAAACTCCTTTGCCAAGGCGGCGCCGTTGCTCATGGGGTGGAACTTCTTGAGCGTCTTGGGCGCGACGAAGAGCTTCATGACGGCGTACATGAAGCCCATGACGGCTGGCACGTTGATGAAGAACTTCTCCTTCAGCAGCTCCGGGTAGTTGGCCGCCAGGATCGTGATTGTCTCCTTGCTGGCCGTCTTGACCGCGGGCGCCTGCCGCAGGAAGCTGATGGACTTGTAGTCGTGCACCTGGTAGATCTTGTACGGGTCCCGCTCCGCCGTGATGCGCTCCGTCGCCGTTGAGATGGAGAGCTCGTGCACTGCAAGCTCCATGAGCGCCACACGCCAGTCGACGAACCTGGATGGGAATGACAAAGGTCAAGGTTAGCGGGGAGGATTCAGGGGTCATAATTGGCTTGACGCGCACATGCATGACACGGGAAAATGGGGGTGGGGAGGGCGTGACATACTCCTCCAGCTTGCCAAACGTCTCCTCCATGGACTTGACGCCGCCGTAGATATTCCACGTAAACACCTCCTTGCCCTCGGCACCCTTAGCCTCAGCGCCGGGCTCCGCAGCGTACGAGGTGAGGTAGCCCAGGCCGCCGAACTTTGCCTTGTTGTACTTCTTCTGGACCAGCTCCAGCGGCTTCGTCTTGGCTCGCCAGTCCAGCGTCTTGGTGAGCTGGTCCTTGGCCTTGGTCAGGTCGCCGTCGTTGGCGTTGAGGTACTTTTGCAGGATGATCTGCGACGGCACGTGCGTCTCCGGGTCGGCGAGCGTCACGCCCCAGATCTCCGGGTGCGCGTGCGCCTGGGCCGTGGCCCAGAGGTCCTTCAGCGCGCTCGAGGCGGCCGGGGCCAGGGGCTTGGTCTCGTCTTCCTTGGCCTCGGCGGGGGCAGCGGTCTTGGCCGCATCCGCTTCCTTGGGGGCTTCGGGGGCGGGGGCGGTAGTCGCGGCGGCTGGGGCGGCGGTGACGGGAACGACTATCTCGGCGGTCTTGGCTTCGGGCTCCTTAGGAGCCTCGGGAGCAGGAGCGGCAGCAGGCTCGGCGGCCGCGGTCGGGGCTTGGGCGGCCGGAGCCTCGGTCTTCTCGGCAGGCTTCTCTTCAACAGCCTTAGGGGCTTCTACGGCGGCCGGAGTGGCTTCGGTTGTCGGGGCGGCCTCGGTGGCGGCAGGGGCAGGAGCAGGGGCGGGCGCCGGCTCGTCGGCCTTCTCAGCCACCGCTTCGGCCGGAGCAGCAGGCTTCTCGGCAGGCTTCTCGGCTGGTGCTTCAGATGGAGCGGCAGTCTCGGCCGCTGGCGGCGCTGTCGAAGCAGGCGCCTCGGGTGTGGCAGCAACGGTCGATTCAACGGCAGTGGCGGCGGTGGCGGCAGCCTCTGGGGCCTTGGTGTCCTGATCGGCCATGGCTGCTAGCTGCTCCAGGCAAGATTTACGGGCAGGTCCACGATTCGTTGGCCAAAGAAAGTTGATGAGCGACTCGAGTTGATGGGATCTGATGTGCAACTGGAACTTTGGCTTCTCTCAAGACCGAAGCTTGGAGAGAAATACCAAGAGAGACTGATTGATGCTGGCTTTTTTTTAACGTTTGTGTTTGACAGATGTCTGTGGCCGGACGTCGCCGCGGTCGCTGATGCTCGAGCTTCTCCTGACGGACCCACTTGGTCTCCACACAAGCTTCAGGCCCCTGATTCAGCTCTGGAGAAATCGACGCACGATGTCGGGGCGCCCGCACATGCACCCCAGCCCGTGCCTCTCTGGTTCTCCCAATTGAAGCCTCGCGTTGTCCAGTGTGGCAACAATTAGTCCCCGCACGCCACCCCACGCTGCAGCCCGAGACAGCAGCGCAACGCTCCTTTTCTTCGCCAGCTTTCTAAATGCTACTTACACGGCCCTCTACCCTACTCAGATCCCCGCCCGGTAACACAATCTCGGCTTCCGCGACGCCTTTCACCGCCTCTTTCCCGCCGGGGTCCTCAACGGAAGACCCAGCCAAAGAGCCATCTGCACAACAAGATCGGCGCAGCGATTAGAACCTGGAGAATGAGCACAAGCCCAAGGATGCTTACGACAACTGCCGGCCAGGCCATGAGCGCCAGGATGGCGCTCTCCAGGCTGCCATCCACCTGACTTCGGGTCCAGAGTCGGGACGCCACTGCTTGCTGCCTCGCCATGCCCAGCCTCTTTGGCACCTGCCATCGCCGGCTCGCTCTGCCTGAGCAGCTCCGTCAGCGTGGCTACAATCTCTCGCAACATGCTGTCGTTCTTGAGCTGCATCTTGTGCTGGAGCAGCCCCTCGTACTGCCGTCTTTGTTAGCTCGTGCGACGGGTCATAGGCTCGGGGGAAAGGGAACGGCCTACCCGCTGCACCCCATCAGCGAGCATTTTTCCCGTGTCCCGCAGCCTTCCACCAGCCACCTCCAGGCGGTGGTGGAATCGTTCGGCGAGCTTCAGAAATTTCTTAACCTCGCTCTTGATGTTGGACCTGAACTTGTACCTCCCATCGTCCAATATGTCCCAGTTCGCGTCTAGCTCCCTATGGAGCAATAGGATCGTTTGATCCACGATGTTGGCGTTGTGGAGCACTGCCTCCTTTGCGGCGTGCACTTTCACCGCGATGGCGTGCAGTGCTTGGGCGTCCTCGTAGCAGAGCGCCTTCAGGGCCTGCTCCTGCTGCCCGTTCTTCTCGAGCTCCCTTGCGTTCTTGCTGGCCTGGCTTTGGAGCGGGTGTAGGCCCGGCCCCATCCCTCGGCTAACCCGCGGCCATGTATCCGCCGCGGTCAGGGTTGCTGTCTCGGGTCCCCGAGAGACGCTGCCCTGGGGTTCGACCCAATGACCATTCCTGGCCCGTCGGCCACGGTCCAGCCATCGACTGAGACGGTGCTGAGGCGGCTGACGCGTCGCCTCGGGGTTCACCGGCGCGCACGGCGCGGCCGGAGGAGCCCTCTCGCGGCCCCGTTTGAGATGGGCGGGACCTTGGTTTCCCTGCGCGCGCTCGAGGATCCGGCCCACCTCGGTGTCGACGGTGGCCGTGAAGTCCCTCCAGTTCTCCTCGCACCAAGCGATAAAGAACAGGTAATGCTCGAGGAACGCTTCGAAGCGCTTCGGCACGGTCACCTCATCATTAACCTTGGGGTCGTCGTCAGTCAGCGGGTGGTTGTCCAGTATCTTCTGGATTCGCTCCCGAACTGAGCAGCCGATCTCGGTTTCCCCGTCACCGTCGCTGACAACCAGCCAGATGGACCGGCCGGTCTCCAGGTCGAACCAGCTGTAGACGGCACGCTTCTCGATCGGCCAGTCGCCGTAGCCGTCGGGCCGGATCGTGTGCAGCGTAAAGGACATGTGTATCTCGCGCCCGGACCGGCCCTGCTTCGCGAGCGGCACCAGTTGCTTCGGGGGCGCCGATGCCGTGCTGCGGCCCCAGAAGGAGGCGGAGGGCAGACGCGCGAATCCGGGCGTGTGCTCGAAGGACTTGATGGCTTCGATGAAGCTGTGGTCGACCTGGAAGTAGGTGAACAGCTTGTTCAGCATGTCCCGGCCGCACGAGAGGCCCTTGTGCTCGTCTGAGGCTAGAAGAATGACGCGCGTCGTGGGGTCGCTCGTAGCGTCGGGCGCGACTCCTGGTCGTTGAAGATGCTTGTCCAGCTCGCTCGCGTTGTCGATGCTGTACTTCTGGAACCCTGATAGAGTCAAGATTGTCAGACTTCTTGTTTGCTCGAACACCCTCCTAATGCTGTAGCCCATCAAACTCACTCGTAACACTCTCGTCAGGGGCTTCGGCGTCCGTCTCTACGAGTGTCTCCCACATTACAACCTCCTGGGACGAGTCTCTCAGGATCTTGGGCTCGTTGTCATTTAGATACTCGTTGCGCTTCTCCCCCTGAAGCCTTGCGTCAAGGCTTTGCGGCCCGAGAAATGCCGCAGCTAGTGGGTATTCGCCAGACGCTTCCAACGCCTTCTCGAAGAGCTCAGCGCCATCTTCGGGTTTGGGGCCTGTCTCCTTTCTGCGAGCGGTCCTGGTTGGTGTCATGACACTCGACGACATGCTTCTAGGCTCGTAGCACTGCTGGTGGGTTTCTCTCGGCGCCTCGTCCACGAGGACGTACGGGAGCTGAGGCGTTCCCACGGGCGATGTGTCTTCGGCTTGCTGGTGCTGGTTGTTTGGCGTCTTGGGTACCTCAAGACACATCTCCTCTTCCTTGCGCCAACTATCCCGGTCCATTGGCGTCTTGAACTGAGGCTCGCTCACGGCCTTTAGGCCGGGGTCGTTGCGAATGGGCATCGTGGCAGCTACGCTCAGGCCTCTGATCTTGGCTGGTTCTCGAGACAAGAATCTTGGCCTCGTATCCCTCGGGTAACCTCCTTTTATACAGCAGTCTACGGAACGTCCTCCCTACTCCTACATTAGGGTGGGGAAGGGGATGCCGTGAATGAACCAGCCACGAATCTGGGAAAAGGTCTTTCGTCACCCTCTTCCCAACTTCGTTGCCATGGGAAATCCATGGAAGACAGAAACTAGCCATCTCGGGGGCGTGGCGCTGTCTGGAGCCCGCAACGAAGCACGCGACAACAAGAAGCGCTGCTCCCAAGGCATATTCGCATCCCACCCGCCGTGTCTGTATCTTGACGTCGATGGACACAGCCACAACCGCCATTGTACAACCACGAGGCTCTTCAGGTGGCAGTCAACAAATGGCAAACTTCATGCATCAGTTACACTCACCGAGAACGTCAAGTTGCAGGCTGACTAGATGCTTACTTGAAGCTAGTCCAAGGTGTGATGTTGGCTTATTCAAGTCCGTCTAGCCCGGCTGGTGGGAATACTTGCGTCGTACCCGACAGCCAGGA
Source organism: Falciphora oryzae (assembly GCA_000733355.1). NCBI lineage: Eukaryota > Fungi > Ascomycota > Sordariomycetes > Magnaporthales > Magnaporthaceae > Falciphora > Falciphora oryzae. The sequence goes on from JNVV01000024.1 coordinate 426,351, forward strand.
CAGCGTCCATTTCCCCTGGCCGTGTCGATTGCCTCAATTGGTCACGGAACCAAATCCGCAGGCACTAACCCTGCGGGCTGCGGAGACCGGGAAGCAGTGCGGAGAAACCACCGTTGATGTCGCATCGAATGGGTCGCTGGCCGGCATTCATAAAAAGCTCCCCTCATGGACGTAGGAATGGGTCCGCCAGGCCCTGCATGCGCTCGAATCAAATCCATCGATGCCGTCCGGTCGCCGGAAAATCTGCGCCGGAAGAGGGGCTCCAGGGCCATGGAATTGAGCCGCCCGAGACACTGGGGCTCGCCGGGATAATTGGGTTCCCTCTGGGTCGAGCAGTATAAGTGAAGTGCACCATCCTCGCAGGCGATCGGGAGTTGCTGCTATGGCAGCCGTCGCCAGTCAATAGCGTGCCTCCTACCGAGCCACCAAGCCACCTGCCAGCATGTCTTGGAAGACGGCAGCTTTCACCCTCGCCGGCCTGCTCAGCCGGGTTCTGGGCTCGCCATTGAACGTGTCTCCCGCCTCGCCACTGCTTGCCCGGCAGTCGTCGACCTTCTCGAACCCGATCCTCTGGGAGGACCTCCCGGACCTGGACGTCTTCCGAGTCGGCGACGTCTTCTACTACTCGAGCTCGACGTTCGCCTACAGCCCCGGCGCGCCCGTGCACAAGTCGTACGACCTGGTCAACTGGACCCCTGTGACGCACAGCGTGCCGCGGCTCGACTTCGAGAACCGGTACAACCTCAACTCGGCGACGGACCGCGCCTACGTCAAGGGCATCTGGGCCAGCACGCTGCGCTACCGCAAGTCCAACGACGCCTTCTACTGGATCGGCTGCATCCAGAGCACGGGAAAGACCTACGTCTACACGTCGGCGGGGAGCGGCGCGGGCTCCAACAATGGCGAGGTTTCCAAGTGGGACTGGAAGCGCGGCGGCACCATCAACAAGTGCTACTACGACTGCGGCCTGCTCGTCGACGACGACGATACCATGTACGTCGTCTACGGCGGCACGAACCTCCAGGTCGCCCAGCTGTCCAAGGACGGCTTCAGCGAGGTCCGGTCGCAGCAGGTCTACTCGTCCCCGGGCGGCGTCTACATCGAAGGCGCACACATGTATAAGATCAACGGCTACTACTGGATCGTGCCGACGAAGGTCGCGTCGGGCGAATGGGTGCTGCGGTCCCGGAGCCCCTGGGGCCCCTACGAGCAGCGCGTGCTGTTCGACAACGTGCCCGGCCCGCTCTCCAACGCCGGCTGGGCCCACCAGGGCGGCATGGTCGAGACCAAGGACGGCAAGTGGCACTATGTCGCCTTCCTCGACGCCTATCCCGGCGGCCGCATCCCCGTCATGGCGCCGCTGACCTGGTCCTCGGACGGCTGGCCCCAGCTGGTCAAGGACTCGTCCGGCCGCTGGGGCTCCACGTACCCCAGGCCTGTGCAGACTTCCAGGACGGTGCCGGGCACGGCGCGCCGCGACGATTTCACGGGCTCCGAGCTCTCGCCGCACTGGGAGTGGAACCACAACCCGGACAACGGCAGGTGGCGCCTGCAGCCGGGCGGCGGCCTGGTGCTGCAGGCGGCCACCGTCACCGACGACCTCTTCACGGCGCGCAACACGCTGACGCACCGCATCCTGGGGCCCAGGTCGATGGCGACGTTCCGCCTCGACGTGTCGCAGATGCGCGACGGCGACCGCGCGGGCGCGGCCCTGTTCCGCGACAAGGGCGCCTACATCGGCGTGCACAAGGCCGGGTCCGCCGCCACCGTCGTCATGGTCAACAGCGTCAACCTCGGCACCTCGGACGCCGGCTGGCCCACGCAGTCCAAGGGCAGCGTCTCGGCCACGGGCCCCACGCTGTCAGGCTCCGAGGTCTGGCTGCGCGTCGTGGCCGACATCACGCCCGCGTTCGGGCTGTCGCCCGTCCGCCAGGCCGTCTTCAGCTACAGCACCGACGGCAACACGTGGACACGCCTGGGCGCGTCGACCATGATCAACGAGTGGAACTACTTTACCGGGTACCGGTTCGCGGCCTTCAACTTTGCGACCAAGGCGCTCGGTGGGCAGGTGACGCTTAAGAGTTTCTCCAGAGACCTCTCCTAGGCCGGCAGTCGGGTTGGGGCGGCGGTAGATTGGGATTTGCGTAACGAAAGTATCTGTCTAACGAAGGGATTTGATTGTGAAAGCAGCTGTGTTGACACAAGTGGGCGTGAAAGAATCTTGGAAGCCACCGATGTAGAGAGCTTGTTACCTGGAAGAAGTCGCCTAGCTGTGATCCGTTCCATTGCCCAGAAGCCTTGCGTGTGAAGTGCCACCTGTAAACAGTGTCCAAGCCAGCCAAAGTACAAAGAAGGCAGATTCTGCTGAATGCTCCGGCTTTACCACAAACTCAAGTTGACTTCCAGCGACTCTCCAGACATCTACTGGTATCTCCACTTCGTCCATGTGGTCTTGCCGTCGTCAGTTGTCTGCTCAGTTTGATAACCGAATTAGCGATCATGAAACTTGTTGTTTAGATAAGAGATGGGGAAGGTTCCTCTGTGACACATGAGGCTTGATAAACTTCCTGGTGTGGAGGGAATCCGCTTACCTTTGGGAACCTGCCGTTATGCCCATCGGTCTTCAGACTGAGCAGGTGGCCGATAGCCTGCCGCGTATCCTCAAGCTCCTGCTTGGCCTCGGACGCGAAGTCATATGCTTCCTTGCGTGCTTGAGCGAGGTCATTATGCAGAGTGGCAATGGTGACTTCCTGCCTCTCAATCTTGCGCTTCAGGAGTCGAATATGCTGCGATGGCCGCAACTTCTTGGGGGCCTTGGCGGCGGCAAGACCACCTCCACTCTCAACCCCCGTAGCTTCAGCCACGGAGGGCGACGAGGTCGACGAGGCCACCTCCACTTGCTCGCTGGCGACGGCTAGCTTTCCAGCCTCCTGTACGGGATCCGAATACCAAATTAGCTCTAGCACGGCCAAGTCTCAGAGGGAGCTGGGCTATCGGGCATGGAGGCGGATTTAGTGTCTTGGGGATCAGCATCCTGTCGAACCATACCCTCTCGGCCTGGGCTTCCAGGACTTCATTTGCCCAGGCTTCCGCGTCCGCCCGCTTCTTGGCGTGGGCATCGATCTCGGCCTGGCGCTCCTTCAGGTAGCGCCTCCTCATCTTCTTCTCCGTTTTCGTCTCAGGCTTTCTCTTGCAGATCCTGGTCATGTACTCTGCAGGGGATTCAAAGGCTGGGGGCGGTGACTTGGACTTCTTGCTTCGGTCCGACCGTTTCTTCGCCATTTTTTCCTGGGTCTTGCGGCTGTCGTTGTGCTGAGTGAGTTGTTTTTGTTCTGCTTGTCGGGGTCGGCTGTCTAACCACCTACTCAGATCTTCATCAGATTTGCGCAAGTGTAGGCCAGGGGCCTCACTGTGCGGGCCCACAATGACGTCAGATTTGAAAAATTTCTGCTGGATTAGGAATAGATCGGATGGAAAGAAGGAATTCGCCCTTCTTACGGGGTCTATGTTCCAAAGCCAATTGCAGCAGCAAAACAGCCAGGAAAGCCCATTATCACTGCATCGAACTCGAAGAACAACTTTCTTCTCAACATCAGATGCTAGGTCTCCTACCACCTACGGCGAAAGATTCTGCCAGGCGGTCAGAAAAGCACAGAAAACGTTTGCAGCAAATACGCACGGTCCACCTTCAACCTCCTATAAGTCAAGACCCCTACTTTGCGCCACCCCCCACTTCCGGCCACCCCGATTCCCATACTAAATCGCCAAAACGCACCGTTTTCAATCCGCAATAGCAAATCCAAATAAAATCGCACAAATGCAATCCTAAAACCAATCGAAAGCCGTTTTTTAACGCTTTTCAAAAATATTAATTTTGGATTTCTTAGGTACTGACAAATCCGGAAATTTAAATTTGAAAACAAAGGTCCAAAATACATACTAATTTTACGACATTACACAGTTAAATAAATCTTTAAATTTATATCCGATTAGGCTTTGGTATTTTATATAATATGGAGTTTAGAAAGGACTTTTTAAAAGTAAAACCGTATATTTTAACCTATTTTTTTCTATTTAATTAAAAAATATTTTATATTTTACTAACAAACTTTTTATATGGGAAAAACTTTTAACTTTTTTATTTAAATGAAAAAAATAGTTATAAATATACTGTTTTACGTAAAGGAAAGCCCTTTTAAAACTTTATATTAATGTAAATACCCGGGTTTCATTCAATCCAAATTTAAAGATTTATTTTACTTTATATTTTCGTAAAATTAGTATGTATTTTGCACCTTCAACTTTAAGCCGGAATCCCTAGCCCTATAAGGCTTTTAAAAATACAAACTTGCCTTGTTACAAAGGCTTTAAAAAAAACGCTTTCGATTGGTTTTAGGTTTGCATTTGTGCGATTTTATTTCGATTTGCTATTGCGGATTGAAAACGGTGCGTTTTGGCGATTTAGTATGGGAATCGGGGTCGGAAGTGGGGGGTGGCGCAAAGTAGGGGTCTTGACTTATCTCAGCGCGTCCTCGCCTCAACCCAAGTAGCAAAACTCTTCCTTCCGACCAAACCAGCCCTCTGCCCCAACCAGCCCTCTGCCCCAACCAGCCCTCTGCCCCAACCAGCCCTCTGCCCCAACCAGCCCTCTGCCCCAACCAGCCCTCTGCCCCAACCAGCCCTCTGCCCCAACCAGCCCTCTGCCCCAACCAGCCCTCCGCCCGTCACCAGGTAAGCGCATTCACATCTTTGGTTAATCTCCTCATCCAGACACATCAGTACTCCTCTACGACTTCGCGTCAGCCACTAGAAAACCCACTAACCAAAACCCTCTAGACAAGCACGATGGAAGCCTCCGGCCGGGGTCGGCCGACGGGCCAGAACGACGCCACCGTAAGTCCAGTCCTTTCTTCCTGTTGGTTTGGAGGAAGTCGTCCCATGGGGGCCTGCATCCAGAATTTCCATTCTTTGTGATCGTCATTCCCCTCCACGCCCCAAAGCACATTCAAAGATCTCCTCGGAGATATGAGCTACGACAAGACAGGCAAGGGCGGTTTGTTGGACCTCTTTGGAAGCCGCACAGGCTTTCCGGCGCTTGCGCTGTCTTCACCTTTGCTCCCATCCGGAATCTTCTCGTCTGCCTGGGACAGCGATGGAGATTGGCAGCTACGCACGCTAAGAGCATCCGCCCTGCTTCGACTGGTGCCACACATCGGTACACCTGCTCTTCTCGTGGGACCACACCTGGGCTCAGCGACAAGGGTCTGACCACCCCCGCTGGCTGTGCAAAACGACGGTAACCTTGGTCAGGTCAACCGGTAACCCATATGGACCCTCACTGGCAATCCATGGCTTGCAGAGATGCATTGGTTCGCTCGGGCGGGCCCAGGGTGAACAAATGCACTTTGTGGTTCTGGAGGGAATGTCTGTGATCAAATGATTGGGAATGTGGACTTACACAGCCAAGTTCTCTTTGCTGACTGGATGCAGATGACAGGTAATCCCGCCGAGACTGTGACGGCTGTTTACGCGATCGTCACGCCCACCCAACACTTCGGACTCGATGAGATCAGGCCCGACACGCTCGACCCACCTACGGAAGATGCAGACCGCGACAGAGTACCCGAGCAGGTTATGAGCGCTGTCGTTCGAGCTTCCAACTCCATCGGTTGCCATGTGGACCAGCAGTACCGGAGCACTGCTCTCGCTGCGGCTGCAACCCAAGATTTGACGAACTGTGTTCCTTACCTCGCTGCATCGGTGGCGAACCTTGACTGGGAACTTCATCATGCGCGTTGTACGCACAACGTCGCCCAGACAGGTCTCGCTATAAACCAGCAGTCACTCCAAGAGGAGCACGACATTATCCAACCCGAAGTAGCCATTCTCCGCGAGAAAGTAGAGCGCCAGGAGACCGAGCTGAAGGCCCTCAAGGAGGAAGCGAAGACTGCCAAGGACGAGTTGAATGCCTGCATCGACGCCATCAGAGCCCTCAGCCTCGAGGTTGCGGCGCTGCGCTCTAGCGAGGACAAGGTATGCAATTTCCATTTTTTCAGCCTCTACATCTCGCACCCCTGGATGTTTGGCCTCACTGCAACTGCCGGTCCGCCCCATTTCCACCTCCTGTCCAGCCAATAACGTTTTCTCCCGACAGCAGCAGACATCCGGTCTTCCGATCCGAGAGCGAGAGACACTTGCCAACATGGAACCAGGAGGCTTTGGGCTACAGCTCGGGGAGGAATCAAGTGCATACTCTGTGTTCTCTGTGGCGACTAGTTAACAGAATTCCCCATGGCACATGCTTCCTCTTGTTTTTGATTCTTTTTTTTTGCGACGGCGCATGGGTTTTCCTACGGAGTCAGATGGGGCTGGTTTTGATGCTTTCTGCCTTCTCTTTTCACATAGGAATTTGATATTTTTTCTATGGAACAACTGGTTTAAAGCTGGTGCAGATGCGTTCGATTGCCATACGGCCGTCTTCCCAACTCGAATCTTTCTGCTGTGCGATCATGGATGAATTCTGCTGCAGGTGTGCCCGGACCCACAGGGTAAACCTGGAAGTTGCCGCTTCAGGAAATGCACCAGGACCAAGCTGGCTGAGTCATTCATCCCACTCGGCTTCTCCAGGCTCGGCTGAATCAGCCTAGACCAAAAATTGAACGACATGCCTTGGCCAAGGCTTGCGCATCATGTTCCCATCCTTTCCACCGACCTCTCCCTACCTATGCGAACATTGAACATCCCCCATGACCCCAAAGCTTACCCTGCTTATCATACATCCAAATCTCCTCGCCGCATGCTCAGCAGCCAAAACGAACGCTGAAAATGGTTTTCACGTGTGAACACCCAGCCTGCGGCCGCACGTACCTCCGCAAGGAGCACCTTACACGCCACACAAAAGTCCACGACGCCGTGCGAGCGTTTGAGTGCCCGACGTGCGATGCCAAGTTCACCAGAGGGTATGCCCACTTCCCCTCGTCCCTGGAACCGCCATGCTGCTCACGCTCGACCGTTGCAGACCGCCAAGCCGGCGGCTCCCCGACTGTAGTACTGACGGCTTCTCCGTCACGTGCCCGCTAGCGATACGCTGCGCCGCCACATGCAGCTCCACGGGCCCCGCGCCTCGGCTCCGGCCCTGGGCCGGGTGTCCAGGGCCTGCCTTGCCTGCCACGGGAGCAAGACGCGATGCGACGGCGCGGCGCCGAGCTGCACTCCCTGTGCCGATAGGGGCCGTCCATGCACATACCCGGCGACGTCGGCCGCCGCCTCGCAGAGCGGTCCCAAACCATCGGGCGGGTCAAGTACTGGCCAGAAGCCTGCTGTGGCTGACCACTCACGGTATCACGGGGCGCCAGATTTGTATTTGGGAGGAGCTTCGTTGCCCGAGGTGCCGATGGGCGCTATCACCACGAAAGACCTAATCTCTGAGCATCTTCTCGACGTCTTCTTTGGCGAGTTCCACAGCAACTGGCCTGTCATCCGCAGGCACACAGTCACAGGGAGGCCTCAGCCCAGGAAACTGTTGCGCGCTATTGAGACTATTGCTCTATTCTTTTGTGGTACTCCAGAATCTAGAATGGCTGCCGTGGAGGCACACAACCAGCTCCTGGAGGAGGCTCAGAACGAAGCAGTAAGCAACTTAGCCCGGGACTTGGCTTCAGACTCTTTAGACGACCTCCATCTTTTGATGCTTACACGGTGCCACATCCGCTTTGAATGATTTAGGCCACGCTTTTACTGCAGGCCAGGACGGGAGACATCAACGCCCCAACCGAGAATCTGCTTCCACACCTACAGTATATATTGCTCTCCCTAATTCTTTGTGCCTATCGACCCGACAAGTCGATAGATATCCCACTTGAGATGAGGGGAACCATAGTGGAACTATTTAAACTGGTTGGAGTCTACGAGCAGTCGAGGATCTCGGCGGCGATACCTCTGCATCGAGACGACTACTACCCTCTCCTGACGAGAGACTCATATCAAAGGTGTGTGTCTTCAGGGGCAAATAGCTGTATATCTTGCAGTCATTTCTCGGATATCCCGCAAACCTGCCGCAGACACGGAGGCTAATTAACCGGAACGACTCATGCAATCATCATCCGCTACATCTCCCAAAGACTCGGACTGCTGCACTACAAGCTGCACCTCCTGCTAAACATCAGGCTCATCAACATCTTCCCCTGGAAGAAGTTCGACCACTCGCTGGACCCGTCCATCATCAACGTGCACATCCCCATGCACAAGGCGTGGTGGGACGGGGAGCCTCAGCGTGCCGGCTGGACCGCGCAGATGGAGACGGTGCTGGCCGGCGTCAACGACGGGGACCTTTGGGGCAGCACCGGGTCCTCCATGACTGTTGGCGCCATAGCAGCGTGGATGGCCGGGTCGGGCGAGGGCGGGGCCGCCACGCTGCCCGTAGCGTTTCTCGCGTTCGACAAAAATCTCGCCTTCGCTGTGCGTTGCTGGTGCGCGCGGTCAAGAAGCGAGCCCGACGCCGTGTTCGTCGAGAGGATAAAGCCATTTATTTATGCCCCTATCTTCCCTGACATGGCGGAATAATATTACACTGTCGCCTGCGTGTTGCCGGTTGGCTCGCAGCCAAGATATGCCATCGGCCCGCATCAGAGACCATTACTCAGCAACCCATCGCCAAACTGCAATATTATATGTACTTGTTAGTGAGACCATATCTGCTTTGAACTGGGCTTGGCGAAGCGCCAGTGATTTATCAGCATCGCCCCAATGTCAGCATGCGCCAATGCTGGTTGGCCTGTCCGCAGCCAATGACTAGAGGGTGTTGTGTCTTGGCCATGGGAACTAATCTCACTTCTGACACCCATGCGGCAGGCGCGCCAACATAGCCACCGGGCGATCTCGCTTAGCAGTAGTTATAAGATTAGGTGCGGCCGCTTTTCGTCCCTAATGGTGGCTCTATCTTATTAAACCCGTGGCAGCATCGCCGCGTCTGAAGAGTTTGTCATCTAATTAACTAAGCATTTGTTCTTGGAGCAAGACGGCCAGTGCCGCCTTCAAATCCTTGCTTATCATGAAAAGATCACACCACAAAAAGTCCACGGCGGGATGCATGCCGTGCAAGCAGCGTCACATTAAGGCAAGTCAATCTACACTGGCAGGCATGATTGGCTTCCCGTTGGATCAATTATGCGCAGGGATGGCGCCCGTGTGGCACAGGGCATCCCGAGCTGATCGAGATGGACGCAGTGCGACGAGACTGGCCCGCCATGCGCCAATTGTGTCGTCCGGAAGTCGCCATGCCACTACCGCGACAAGCCCAGGCAGCCACCCGCTCGACACAGCCAAGGGGGCCCCCGGCCCGTCCCGGATCTAACGAGATCGAGAGCCTCAACGACGACCCACAGCTCCACAGTGGCAACCACCAGGAAGCTGCAAGGCTGCCATGACCACCAAGGCCTGCAGCTGCCCGGCCCAGCCGCAGCGCTAGCGCCGTCCCTGGCCTCGGGCGGCGCGGCCTCCAGCTCCAACCGCCGCCTGGAGCTGGAACTCATGCACCGGTGGACCACGCGGACGTGGCAGGGGCTGGAAATGTTCCCGAGCGACGAGAGATACCTGCGGCACCGGCTGCCGAGCGAGGCGCTGCAGTACGACTTCATCCTGAGCGCCGTCCTGGCCATGGCGGCCATCGACCTCGCCGTGAGCCACCAGGGCGGCGGCGGGGGCGGCTCCACGCGCGAGGAGAGGCGGTACACGCGCGCCGCGCTCGAGTACTGCGTCGACGCGACCGCGCGCTTCAGGGCCGCGACCGCGCGGCCGCGCGCCA
>JNVV01000024.1:442147-481164 GCA_000733355.1 Falciphora oryzae
AAATCCCGCCCGTGTTATCTTTCACCATGCCTAACAAGCTAAACTATCCACAGTCTGAACAGACTGGAATTATCATCGATATAGGCGGGGGCACAATCGTAAGCATTTGATCACGCTCCACACATTGCCACTTCCCACGGATGATTCCGTTACTAATCAGGCGGCTATTCCGACACAGGACTCGTTCCACTATCGGATCGAGTCGACACACCCTTGGGTTGTGAGTCCAGCGGGAGGTCAACGGCGCGCCGTGATGGGGCAGGCGGGTGGCGGAATTCCAATAGATGAGGTTTTCGAGAAGTGGCTCAAGGAAAAGCTGTCTGCGCCGAAAGGGCCGTACCCAAAAACCGGAACCCCCACCAGTCCACTGCCCGTCTCCAGCACCGAGATACAGAGGTTCATGCGCAAAGTGTGGGAGCCTTTGAAGGTCAACCATGTCGCGAATGCCGACGGCCTCGACCTACAGATCCCTCCAAATTGGCCAAACACCAAGGTCAAAGCCATTCGACTTCAGGGGCACGTCTCACAATCCTGATTGCGACAGTTCATGGACATCAAACTATACAGGACGAAAACTGACCGTAGAGCCGAAATCATGACAACGCTCCGGCTGCAGGGACGAGATCGACACCATGTTCAAGGGGGTCACGGACGCCATCTGCGACATCCTCACAAAGCAGTTGGATTCGGCGGTGCGGCGCGGGGAAGGATATCCTCAGGTGAGCAAAATTTAATTTGGGCATTGCCTCAAATACCCGCTTCTGGTTGACATGCAGTGGAAGCAACACCCACCCCGACTGACGTTCAAGCAGAGCAGTGCTAACCCAGTATCCCGGCACGCCCGCCTTTCTCTAGCATATCTTTGTCTGCGGTGGCGTAGGTCTGAACTTGTATGTTCGGTCTAAGGTCAAAGAACTAGTGAAGGAGAAGTGCGGGAACGCCACAACCGTCGTCCCCTTGCCGCACGATGACGACAACATGTAGGACACACACCTTTCCTACCATTCCCGAAGCCTCAAAAGGTCGCAAGCTGACGCCCTGGCCCGGCCGCGCCCGCCGGCCCGCCCCCAACCACAGCCGCAATGCCGTAGCGAACGGCGCCGCGCTCATTGCGAGCCGAGAAGAGCTCCGCTAGGCCGGGCAGGTGGCCGCGGGCGGCGCTCAAAGCAACTGCCACGCCTCGTGTAGCCGGAGGCCGACTGCCTGCGCCGGCGAACGCCCTCGGCCTCGATCGGCAGAGCGGACACACACCCACCAAGGCTGGAGAGACAGATGGGGTTGTTGTGTGGTTCTATCTTTCTTCTTTTCCTCACGTCTCATGATCGCATGTCTTTTTTTCTTCTTCCTCTTCTCGCTGTCCGTCCGGAAATCTTTGCATCGTTTTCTACTGCTTTTCTTGGGTCCTCGCAGGAGTTTGGCTTGTATCTGTCTGTTGTTGCGGGGGTGGCCGTGACACACGCGAGACACGGCGAATGTACGTGGGTCGTTGAGTTGGGGATGGGGATCACTGGAAAGCCACTTGGGAAATGATGGAGTTGGATCATGAACGAGAAACTCGCCTGATAGATTTGCACTGGAGTTGGTCAATTGCATATCGGTTTTTTTTTTCCCCCCCTTTTGATGTTGACCTGTGGCTAGACACTGAACGTACCTGTGGGGGTTCAATCCTTCTGGACCGAACGCGCATCTCAGATCCATCCATTTCGGAAGCTTGGATGCCGATGTCTTGGCCGCCCCTCCTTGCTTCTCCGCTCCCTCCTGTGGCTACTCGGTGGGGGTGGCACAGCGTCGGCAGTTGACTGACGACGGCGGGGAAACCTGGCAACAGATATCCCCTGCTCGGAACGACACCGCCGCTGGGCGCTACGTTCCTCCCGGCGCGGCCGCCGAGGCTCTCCCGTCGAGGATGGCGGGGAATGGGCCAGACTCTGGTTGACTCGGCAGCAGCGCTCGAACCGTCGCCCCTAACCTACCTACCTACCTACCTACCTACCCCTCTCTTTCCACTTTGAAGCCGTCGAGACCCGAGAAGCAGGAAAAGGCCGTCGCCCTCAGGAAGACGGAAGACGCGACCCGACCCCAGCAGCTCGTCAGTAGGCCTCTCCCGCACGACAAGAGGCTCGATCGCAGGGAAGGCGGAGCCCCGACAGAGGCGACATGTCGCCAGAAACAAAAAAGTTCCCCCGGCTGCCGCCGTCGGGCATCAAGGTCATCGTCGTGGGCGCGGGCTTCGGCGGGCTCGCGGCGGCCATCGAGTGCGACCGCAAGGGCCACTCCGTGACGGTGTTCGAGAAGCTGGACGACATCGAGGAGAACCAGCGGGTCGGCGACATCATCAGCTTCGACGCCAACGGCAGCAACGTGTTTGAGCGCTGGCCGGGCGTCGTCGACGAGCTGCTCTCCATCTCGCGCGACACGGACGACCTCGACCTGCACAACTGGCGCGGCGCCTTCGTCACGCGCCAGTCCTTCGCCGGCGAGCGCGCCTGGGGCCACCGCATCAACGGCCACCGCGGCCAGATCCACGCCGTCATCTGGCGCCACGCGCTGGCCCGCGGCATCGACGTCCGCCTCGGCCGCCGCGTGACCGACTACTTTGAGACGGCCGAGGGCGCGGGCGTCGAGCTCGACGGCGGCGCCGAGCGCCACGCCGCCGACGTCGTGCTGGCCGCCGAGGGCGTGCGGTCGCGGGGGCGAAGGATCGTGCTCGGCTTCGACGACAACCCCAAGTCGTCGGGCTACGCCGTCTACCGCGCCTGGTTCCCGTCGTCGCGCGTGGCCGACAACCCCGTCGTCAAACACTTCGCCGAGCCCGGGCGCGACATCCACCACGGCTTCATCGGGCGCGACATACACTTCCTGGCCTCGTCCATCGCGGGCGGCAAGGAGGTCAACTGGGTCTTCACCCACATCGACGACGGCAACATCGAGGAGAGCTGGTCGTTCCCGGGCAAGGTGCCCGAGGCGCTGGCCTACCTGGACGGCTGGTGCGACGTGGTGCGCGAGCTGGTCAGGGCGACCCCGGACGGGCGCCTGATCGACCACAAGCTCGTGTTCCGCGACCCGCTGCCGACCTTCATCTCGCCGGGCGCGCGCATCGCCCTCATCGGCGACGCCGCGCACCCGTTCCTGCCCACCTCGATCCAGGGCGCCAGCCAGTCGATGGAGGACGGCTCGACCCTGGCCGTGTGCCTGGAGCTGGCAGGCAAGGGCCGCGTGCCCGAGGCGGTGCGCGCCTACGAGAAGATCCGCTACGAGCGCGTCCACGCCGCCCAGGCCACGGGCGTCGCCACCCGCGAGCGCTGGCACCGCGCCGACTGGGACGCCGTGCGCAAGGACCCGGAGTCGCTGCACCTCGTCCGCCACGAGTGGCTGCTCAACTTCAACGCCGAGGACCACGCGTACAAGGTGTACAAGGACGTCGTGGCCGGGCTGGACGCTGGTGGCGGTGGTAAGGCCGGCGGCGATGGCGCCGACGGCAATGTCCCGCTCGCAAGCCCAGCCGCGGCCACGGCCACGGTTGAAGTTTAGAACTAGCACCGAGGGCTGCTATAGAGCTTTGTATTTAGAATGGAGATATATATACAGGATAGCAGAGTAACCAGTTTCAGACTTACCCCTTAAAGGATGTTCGCGCGAGGCATCGGATTTTTTTTTTTTTTCGTAGTGTTCCTGACTCCCGATAGCCCTCTCACATCGTCTTGGCATCTGTTGAAATCCGCCAGGCGGCGCGATGCAGATTCAACATGGCTGTGCACAAGGCCTCTACAGGAGGCTTTTACGTCTGTCAGGGCCCAGGCAACCTTGACAAGTTCGGCATTGTGAGGGACCACGCTGGGCTGGCGCTGTAAAGGATTGAAGCTCATGGCGAGCCTAGCCTGGTCAAAAAACGGCCAGCCAACATAGCTATGGCCAAGACTTTGGCAAAGTGTTCAACTCTAGATACAAAGGGGATTGGGGGGTTATATTGGTACACCTGGTCCCAGATGAGCTTTCTTTTTAACTGGTCAGGCCCTAATCCTACAAAGGCAAGAGCAAGATCAGCGCGCCCTATACATCTCCACTCCACCCAAAGGCCCCTCCTCAACTACCTACCTTCACTTAGAGGAAGTTGATGCCAACACCGACCTGGAGCCCCTTGCGGCCCTCCTCGCCTCGCCTCATAACGAGCGGCAGGCTAAAGTTGAGCTCAAACCGGGCGACGGGGTGTGCATACACGAGGCCAAACCCCGCCGCCAGGCTGGGTAGGCCGTTGAACACCTCTGCGACGGCCGACCGAAGGCCCCGGACAACGGCGCCCGAGCTCATGCCGCCGGCAGCGCCCGCCTCCTTGGCCTTGCCGCCCTTGTTCTTGATGCCGACAAGGCGCCCGCCGTTGGCGAACAGCTGCAGGCGCAGCGGCGACTCAGCCCCAGCCCGGGGCAGCGGGAGCAGCATGTGGACGCCGCCGGCGGCTAGCACGTCGCCGCCCAGAGCGTCGGGTCCGTCGTGGGGCCCCAGACCGCCCATCTTGAAGCCCCTGACGTCTGTGGGGCCGCCGAGCAGGAAGCGGTCGTTGATGCGACTCGGTGCAGCCAGCGCCGCCGCCTTGCCGCCGCTGGGGAACCCGAGCGGCAGCGGGCACAGCAGGCCGAAGCGCAGGCCGGCCCCGACCGAGATGCCCGTCTTGGCGGCGGGGATGCCGGGGAGGGGCAAGAGCTGGGCGCCGGCGAGCTCGACCTCCGCCTTGGCGAAGGACACGTCGCCGCCGAGCGGGCCCCAGCCGGCCAGCTCCGACGTGGTGCGGACCAGGTAGCCGCTCTGGGCGAGGACGGGCCTGTCGCGGCGGTCGCGCGTGAAGGTGTGCGCGAGCGCTGTCTTGACGCTGTCGCCAGCGTCGGCGCGGACCGAGGCAGAGGCGGCGCTGGCCAGGCCCGTCAGCTGGCGCCAGTTGGAGCCGAGCGAAAGGGTGTGGGCGTTGGCGGTCCGCGGGTCGCGCCAGGCGAGGCGGGCGGTGGCGCCGCGCAGCACCTCCTCGTGGCTGGCCCAGGGCTTCTCGGTGGCCGATGCCAGGCCCTCGACCGAGAAGCGCAGGTCCGGGTCCCCGTTGATCGGAGTAGAGAAGGCGGCCGTGTAGGCGGACCGGGTGCGGGTGCCAGCTTTGGCGTTAAGCGAGAGCGATTCAGCGCCGCCAAACAGGTTGCGGCAGAGCAGGTTGCCGTAGGCCGAGCCCTCGGCGTTGCCCAGGTCCGTCCCTGTGTTGAGCATCCAGCGGCCCCGCTCGGCTACCCGGATGTCCACGTCCAGGTCCGTCGCGGCTGCCAGCGGGTCCGAGTCGCGCGAGCTCGAGAGGTACACCCTGGGCTCCGGCTTGAAGATCTCTGTATGGTGACGTGCAATGCTGGTTAGGAAACCCGGTCTGACACGGCAAACAGGGGGTGGCGGGCACTCATACCGAACCGGTCCAGCTTGTTGGTGGCCTCCTGCAGCCTCGCGAGCACCTCGCCGAGGGTGGTGCCGGCATTGTTCTCGGGGGAAACTAGAGGGTCGAATATCGGAGCAAGGAAGGTTCTCCTCGTGTTCTTTGCTCCGTGGATCTGCAGGGAGTTTATTGTGGCAGGGCTGCCCATTTGCTGCTCCAGCTGTTGGTCCCCGTCAGGAGTTAGTCGCGCGGTTCCGGAGCTACCCAAAACGTTCCGAGACAGGCGGGGAGGCGCATCCGGCCCGCGAAATGCTAAAGCAACATGGACCATGGTGACCGTACCAGCGCAAGCTGCCTCGCTCTCCTTTGCTGCTCCTCCAGCGCCGCGGGCACCCGTGCATGGGCCTCCCGGCTGAGTGCGTCGACATTAGTTCCCAGTTTGCTGATGCCGTCGAGGCCCTGTCATGATGGACGATGGCGTGTCTGGGTCAGCAAAAGTTGGCGGCGGCGGCGGCGGATTGGGAGCCATTGTGGCCGTGGCATACATGGTCGCTGCCAAACTGGCTTGGGGACACCATGGCGGCGGTGATGGTCTCTAGTTCCCGAGGGTCTGGTCTCGCGACTCGTCGTCGTCGGCTCCCTCTCGTGGGGGGCAAGGCGCGCAAAGGGGACCGGAGCTACAAACTTGGCAGCCCGAGCTTGTTTGTTGTGGCTGGTGAGCTTGGCAAATAGTGGCAAGTGGCTTGAATCAATGCATCTCGCTTTGTCAACTCCCTGTTCGGAATATGCGGCTGTGTTGCCTCACAACCTTGTCAAAGGCACGTGCCTGCCTCCGCTAGCTTCCCAACGCAGCTGAACTTCAGACCCACCCCCAGCCCAGTTGACGTCGCCAGAAGCGTTCACGCATTCCCTCATCATCCAGGCTTGTCCATCATTCGCTCCCGCGACTCATCGGCCACCTGGATTCGCCCATTTCTCCCTGTTTCTATTTGGTAGTCTCCTGTTCTTTGTTATTCTCGACAGTCATTCGTCACGCCCCTCTTGTCGTGCATCTCAATCCACCGACCACACTCGCTGGCAGCCGTTGCCGAAATCCCGCCCTTCGCCGCCACCCAAACCACCCTCCTTCACCGTCGGCAACACTCGACTTTCATTTGCGACCAAGTCGATCGAGTCGATCAACAACAACCCGCCAGTCGCCATCTGCATTTCCGATCCCGCGTTTCCTCTGAAATCCATCTCGATGGCTTCCAAAGCAGCTACCAAGCGGGTATGTCGCCTTGCCGCACCGTCCGCGTGCACTGCCACGCCATCCTCGAGTTTCGGAAAGTATCACCACTAACCACAGAGTTGTCGTCGTAGCTCACGCTTGAGTACAAGGCCATCGCGAAGAACCCCCCGCCATACATCACGGCGCATCCCTCAGAGTCGAATATCCTAGAGTACGTTGTTGCTCCTGACCCCGAAGTCGCCGGCGTGCACGTTGTGCCGCGCGGCCATGCTTACTCCGCAGCGCGCCGAGACACTGACACCGCCTTTCCATCAACAGGTGGCACTACATAATCACGGGCCCCGAGGACAGCCCTTACCATGGCGGCCAGTACTGGGGCACGCTCATCTTCCCGCCCAACTACCCGTTCGCGCCGCCCGCGATCCGGATGCACACGCCCTCGGGCCGCTTCCAGCCGTCGACACGCCTCTGCCTCTCCATCTCGGACTTCCACCCGCGCACGTTCAACCCGGCCTGGGAGGTTTCCACGATCCTGATCGGCCTGCTCTCCTTCATGACCTCCGAGGAGATGACCACGGGCTCCGTCTCGGCCACCGAGGCCGAGCGCAAGTTCCACGCCTCGCGGTCACGCTGGTGGAATTCGACTGGTGGCGGTACGCACAGCCGCTCCACAGGCCAGACCCAGAAGGGCAACATTAAAGCCGGTGACGGCGGCTTCAAGTTCCGATCCGAGTGGCCCGAGGTCGACGTCGAGAACTGGGAGTGGATCCGTAAGAACGATATCGACCCGGCTACCGGCCAGAAGGCCTCGGCTGCCGCGAGCTGCGGGCCCCAGCTCGGCATCGGTGCGGGCAGCAGCGGTCACCAGACCCAGGCCGTCGTCGACGCCATGGTCCAGAGGAGGGAGGCCGGCCAGGGCTGGCTGTGGCACCACAACAAGTTCGTCCTCGCACTTGCCTTCGTCTTCTTCTACGTTCTCATAGCCCGTCTACTTGGATCGGGCAAGTGAGCGAGAGAAGTCTGGAGTGGCTGTGCTACCTGAAAATTTGACACATTCCTGTGTCCTTTGTTGGGGCGGAATGCGAGCGCCCTCGGAGGCTAGCAAGTAGAACCCTGGATCGGAGTCTAGCGCATTGCCTTTTTCAGCTTCTTCCATTTGTCTTACCCCATCACCCTTTTGTGTGTGGCTTCTCGCGGGATCTTGTCGATTTTTCCCGACATCTGCTCGGGTTTCTGGTTCTTCACAGAACAACCGTATATCAGTTGTTTTTACTCTCTTCTGTATTGGGTCGCAGGGCGTTCAGAGTGGCAAGATTAAAGGAAAACACATTTGAGCAATGAATGGCATATAGTTCGCCAAGGCAACAATCCGTCCGCATGCGTAGGTTATTCTGACGTTGTTTGTTCACCACTCTCAAGGCCCGCTGGTTTGCACGTCCGCCCGTCTCGGTGTGTGCCGTCGCCCGATTGGGGCCAATTCCATCTGTTATAATGGACTACTATTGATATGCGTGGTTCCCGAGCCACGACTAGCAGCTACGGAGTGTCCAAGCGGACAGAGAGCCGAGGCACAGTCGGCTGAAGCTGGAGGGTGCGGGTTTCTTTGTGCATTCCACCGCCCGTCTCTTTGTCTCCACGACGCTTTTCGTTCCCTTTCGCATACCCTTTCCTCTGCCATTTCGTTTCTTTTGGCGCCTCCATCGTGCCGTCCGTTTGATCCAACTGTTCGTCTCCGCAATATACATATTCATAACCTTTCCTTTTGACTTTCCGTCCCATCCTCGCCCCTGAACCTATGCCAACGGCAGTGTTGGTGCTCCGTGCCCGCCCACCAGTAAGACTCGAAGATTGAGTGGCCTCGTCGACCTCGGAGACTTCTTAGATTCTCGAATCCCGAGTCCCTTCCGGTAAATCTCACAAAGTCGCCGATCTCAGCACCCACCCCCAGGTCTCAAGCCCCAGCGGCGGTTGCTTGCCGTGTCCAGTGCGGCTGGTTGACGTAGAGCACGATCTCGTCCCGTCCCCGGTTGTTCTCCGCGGCCGAAGTCTAAATTCCACAGAGAATTATGCTTTCGGTCACCCACGCAGCATGTATGTGCATATACGGCAGGAAGCCGCCGTCCTTGGTCCGCCAGTTCGACCCATGGGCCGATGATCGGCTCGAGTAAAACCCTCTCCTGCGCTCATTCTGGGTGGGCTCTGCAGGACCATGGTTATTGCCTCGGGTACTCCCTTTGGCACGGACGGACATGCATGGTCCTCAGAGCAGTTCGAGCCGATGGAGAGGCCCGGTTGGTTGCTCGATCCGGAGAAAGGGGGGGTGTGGGGAGGGGGCAGGCAGACGCGGGATGGTTCATCGGCGCCTACACCGACAACGGCCGAAGCCTACCTACAACTATCGGATCAGATCTACTAGGGCATTGCGCTAGGGGAGCGCGTAAGCGTTTCTAAACCTCCCTGCCGTTGTACCCGCTTGGGGGAAGTCTGTGCAGGGCTCGTCCTGGCTCTCCTGCTTGAGAGCAGGTCAGGGCCTCGCCTCCTCCTCCTCCCGAAGATGAAGGGATTGACCTGACAGTTCCCGATACATATATCAGGCCAGCATTTCTTCTAACACTTCCTCAACTTCCAGTTACGTTCTCGCGCACAGCCGGGTCGGACAGACACTTACTATCCGCCCTATCCAGCGCGGTCTGCTACCCCCGTCGGGAGCTTTGCAGCAATGGCCGGCTTGGCAGAGCACCCGAAGGAGAAGGACGAGGTCTACCGCGGCGAGGCGGTGGCGGCCGAGGAGGATGCTGCGCGGGTAGTGGGCACGACTCAGCTCTACAGAGAGGACGGAAGGATACGGTTGATACCGGTCAGAAAACAGCGACTTGGCACCCGAGGCGTCGGTTATCAGGGGGTCCGCTAGATTGACTGACGGAACCTGCTTGATTAGATGCCGACACCAGATCCCAGAGGTGCCTCAGAACAAACTACTCACGCCAAAGTACCAGGCCCGCGGAGCTGGCTAACCAGGAGATGGTGATACAGACCCCCTGAACCTCCCCGTCTGGCGGAAGCGATTCGCCGTCTCGATACTATGCTTCTGTAAGTCAACCCTGCACTTCCTCTCGATGTATATAGAAGACTCTCTCGAGTCCACTGGACCCCTTCTAACACGCATCCCAACCTGCTATGCGCGGAACCGAAAAAAAAAGTCGGCGCGCTCGCCCTCAGCGCCGAGGTGGTGATCGGCGGCCTGATCCCCATCTTCATCCTCGAGTACGCGGGCTTGGACCCGCGCTCGATCCGGACCGTCGACTTTGCGCACCCGGCCAACCGCAGCCCGCCGGGCAGCCCGCTCTCGGTGCTGCCGCCGGGGGTGCGCCCGCCGGACCTGGGCCGCATCACGCTGCTGGCCACGATCCCGCTGCTGACCAACGGCGCGGCGAGCTACCTGCTGGTGCCCCTCTCGACCGCCGTGGGCCGCCGGCCCGTGATGCTGCTGGCGTCGACGTGCGCGTGCGCCGGCGGCGCCTGGGCCGCGCTCAGCTCGGGCCTGGGGTCCCACCTGGCCGCGCGCGCGGTGCAAGGGCTGGGCGCCGGGGCGGTCGAGGCGCTGATCCCGCTCGTGGTGCAGGACATGTTCTTCCTGCACGAGCGCAACACGTGGATGTCGACCATTGTGAGCTCGCAGGGCGTTATCATCATCGGGCTCGGCATCGCGTCGCCCTACATCGCGGCCAACCACAGCTGGCGCTGGATCTACTGGATCACGACCGGGTTCGGCGTCGTGGCCTGGGCGCTGCTGCTGTTTTCCCTGCCCGAGACCAGGTGGACGCGGTCCAAGGAGGAGCTGAGTAGGTCTTGTCACAGTCTCTTCCGTTCTAGCCTTGGTTTCTTATCCGGATGGAAGAAAGGTACCTAACATGCGCCAATACTCTCACAGTGGGCCACAACGTCTACGACATCGGCCCAGACGAGGACCGGCCGCGGCTCGACACGGCGCGGTTCCGGCCGCGGAGCGCGTGGGACGACGTGGGCGTCTTCAACTGCGGGTTTGAATGGCGCGAGGCGGGCGTGGCGATGCTCGACACGCTGCGCACGACGCTGCTGCCCGTCGTCGTGTGGACCACGGTCGCCAACTCGGCCATGCTGGTCGCCACGCAGGCCTCGACCCAGGTCCTGTCGTTTGCGCTGCTGGCCCAAGGCTGGCGCTTCGAGCTGACGGGCCTCGGCGTCCTGCCTTTTGTTGCCGCCGCTCTCTTCGTCTACGTCTTTGCCGGCCCCGTGGCGGACCGCGTCTCGCTGTTCGTCACGCGGCGGCGCAATAGCAGAAGGGGCAAGGAAGGCGGCGACGGCAGCACCATGGCCCGCGAGGCCGAAGACAACCTGCCCAACTTCATCCTCCCCTTCGCGCTAGGCATCGCGGGCGTGTTCCTCTTCGGCGCGGCGGCGCAGCAGCGCATGCACTGGGCGGTGCTGCTGCTGGCCAGCTTCCTGGTCATCTTTGCCTACCTGACCGTCCTGACGCTCGGCAACGTCTTCGTCGTCGAGAGCTACCCGATGTGGGCGGGCCCGGTCCTGGTCAACGTCGGCAGCATGCGCATCACCGTTGCCTTCTTCCTCGCGAGCAGGGCCGTCGTGTGGGTGCAGGAGAACGGGGCGCTGGCGACCTTCGCCATCTACGGCGAGGCCCTGCTGGTCATCGCGCTCGGCATCCCGGCGCTCTTCTTCTTCGGCAAGCGGCTGCGGGCTTGGACGGCGGGCCGGGTCAAGGTTGGCCAGCAGCCGGGCGGCGAGGCAGGGAGGGTTGTGGGGTTGTAGCGTGGCATGGGGTGGCCTGAATGGGTAAATTCGAGGGACGGGTGTATCTTTCAGATAGATTGATAGCGCCTCGTTGGTGGTGGCAGCAGGAGGTTGCACTGTTGAAACAATGAGGCTTGGTTGCCCAATCTGGAAATTCCCAGGACGGTCCCAAAACGCGAACCCCGGCAAGGCTGTTCTGCGTCGTTCGAGCGACAGGATATTTTTGGATCCAGCCGTGTCGTGCCCCTGGCTCCCCCGGAAAATAGCATGCATAAACGCAGATCCTCGCGAGCAGAATCACCCCTGCTAAACTTTATGACGTTTGACAGCTGGCGGCCCCTAGGCAAACAACCTTGCGGGAACTACCCTCACCCATGTCTCTGGGCAAATCTCGAACTTGTCGTGCCCCCTCGCTGGCGAGGGCAGATGACCATAAATACGCCAGTTACCAAGTCTAATCGCCTATCTATCTTTCTTTTCCTCCTCCTCACCACACACTCATCCAAGACAGAGATAATTCCAAGTGCCAGCTGGTTGGTTCTCTTTTCTCACGCCCGTAGTGATTTTGGGTCTATTCCTCCAACGAGACTCTCCGACGAGACTTCCGCTCAACGAACCGACAACTGTATAAGCCGTTCCCTCCCACGAGCCACAAGAAACCCCAAGATGCAGCTCTCACGCGCCACCCTGCTCGCCATCCTCCTGGCCCAGCACGCCAGCGCCACCCCCGTGGCCACCCAAGACCTCGAGGCCCGCGACAACCCTGCCCTGCAGTGCTACGGCAGCCGATGCGCCATGGCCAGGGCCAGGAGGGCCGAGGAGCCCACCCCGGCGGAGATCGCCGCCCGGGCTGACCCGTCCCCATGGAAGGTCGACGTGATTCCTCCCATTCCACAAAGGCCCCGCCGGGACGTTGGAGAGGAGGACGCCGACGAGACCGCAGAAGAGGAGCCCACACGAGTTGAGCTTGCTCCTCGGGAAGACCCGTCGAAGACGTTCATTGGACAGGTCCCCCCTGCTCCCCGGAAGCCCCGTCGTGAAGTTAGTGACGAGGACGCCGACGAGACCGCAGAAGAGGAGCCCACACGAGTTGAGCTTGCTCCTCGGGAAGACCCGTCGAAGACGTTCATTGGACAGGTCCCCCCTGCTCCCCGGAAGCCCCGTCGTGAAGTTAGTGACGAGGACGCCGACTTGACCTCGGAGGAAGAGCCTACTCGAGTTGAGCTTGCTCCTCGAGAAGATCCGTCCAAGGTCTTCACTGGGCAGGTCCCTCCTGCACCCCGGAAGCCTCGCCGTGACATTACCGAGGAGAACGTGGAGGCGGGTACCCCAGTCATGATCGCCGCCCGGGCTGACAAGTCCCCGTGGTGGACCGAGCCGGCCGGAAAGATGCGCCGGGACAATGCCGACGAGGAGGAGGGGGCTACCCCAGTCATGATCGCCGCCCGAGCTGATCCGTCCCCGTGGTGGACTGAGCCTGCTGGAAAACTCCGCCGGGACAACGTCGAGGAGGATGAGGAGGCCACCCCAATCATGATCGCCGCCCGCGCTGGTCCGTCTCCGTGGTGGACCGAGCCGGCCGCCGCTGTGCCTGGAACGCCCCGCCGGGACGTCAGTGAGGAGGCTGTTGTGGAGGAGGAGGAGGCTGAGGAAGAGTAAAGGCGCAACCTACCATTGTTTGGACATGCAGCATTGCAGCTGGAGTGGCGGGAGTCATTAGCCCAGGAGTTATGGTTGGTTCTACATGTGTTGGGAAGGGCACAGCCTTTATCTATCTACAGAAAGAGCTCCGTATGGCCTGCTATTCGGGACGCCAATATTTAAGCCTATTTGATCATACCTGCTCGCCTTTCGCCTCGACGCAAATATTGGTGGTTGGGATTATCTGCTGAGCCATCTCTCCCGTCCGTCGCTAATAGTTATCGCAAGACCAAGCTCACTCTACCGAATTTCCCTCGCAAGGCTGGCCACTGGGACAACGTGGGCCGCTTTTCTATCCGACACACGGCTCCTAAAGCACCCAGACGTGTACCGATGGATCGCTCCCACGCTCAGAGTAATCATTAACACATTAAGTCATACAAAAGCCAAAGGTCTCCCGCCAGCACAGCCTTGTCCATGAGGCTGAGGCCGGCGGACGGGACAGCGATTGGTAAAGTCCATGCTCGAACAGGAGTCCAGGACGCGGCAGGGCGTACAGCCTCGCAAGCCGGCCCAACACACAAAGACCAAGCGAGCCAACAGGGGACGGGGCGGTCACTCCTCCTTCCTCAGAAAAACGCCCGAGCCGTCATCAACCCCAACCTCCATCCCGTCCATCTCCTCGTCCTCGTCCTCCTCCCCTTCCTCCTCCTCGTCCTCCTCCATCGCCCAGTCCCGCCACCCCTCGCCCCGGACCCAGCTGACGCCCCTCCGCCAGCCGGGCTCGCGGATGCCCGAGGCCGCGTCGCGCTCGTACACGACGCCCGTGAGCATGACGGCCAGCACAAAGACCCAGACGTCGCCCGCCGCCATGGCGCGCCACCAGCGCCGCTTGACGCCGACCTTCCAGAGCGAGTCGACGCTCTGGCGCGCGCTGTACAGGAAGATGGCCCGCCCCTTGCTGCGCTCGACCCAGGCCCAGAACCCGGCCGCGAACCCGCCGAGGAAGAAGCGCTGCGTCGCGAGCGCCCCGCGCGGCAGCCACGCCTGCAGCAGGCAGATGGACGCCCACGCCGTCGAGACGGCGCCCGTCGCGAACGTCGACGTCCGCAGCGCCGACGCCAGCAGGCGGCGGAGCACCGAGGCCGGGGCGTGGTAGAGCAGCCGGAACCGCGGGAGCGCCATCAGCGCGTACGCGGCCAGGAAGAAGCGCGCCGCGGCGGGGAACGACCGGAGCCAGAAGGTGAGGTAGGTGCGCGCGCACGAGGGGTCGTGCGGGTGCAGCGTCGCGCACGACAGCGATGTCAGCAGCGGGTGCGCCCTGTTCGAGATGGGCGCGATCGCTGACAGCTGCGACGGCAGCGTGTCAGCCTTGTCCGGGAAGAGGGTGGGGGAGACGAAGGGTCTGCAGTGGTGGGTGGCGTCAGCAAAACTCGGAGCAGTTATCAAGGGGCGTGGTAGAAGAGGGACTGCTCCTCGCTTCAGGTGAGAGATGCATCCAGGACTTACGGCCAGTTGAGCCTCGCCATCGTCGCAAGGCTGTCCACGATGTCGTACGTCCCCGGCCAGGGGAGGCTCCGCGGGTGCTCTGGCGGGCGCTGCTGGATGTACGCGCCGGACCACTTGAAGATCATGTCGCCGTACTGCCTGGGGAAGCAGTCGCGGTCCAGGACGCAGGCGTGCAGCAGCTGCCCAAATGCAAGCGGCTGCAGCATCCAGCTGCCCCACCACCAGGGCCTCTCGCGGCGGACCCGCCCGCCCTTCTCCCAGCCCCAGACCATGCCGTTCTCCTCGGCCATGTTCCAGCCGAACTCGAGGGCGCGGAAGAGCGCGTAGATGGCGACCGAGACGCGCAGCTGCTGCGCCGGGTAGATGCCCAGGGCCAGCCCCGCCAGCGAGGCGCCCACCGCGGGCGCGTAGGGCGACGTCAGCGTCCCCGCCGTCCGCGGGTTGCGGCGCCGGAACGGCTCGGCCGACGGGTCGAGCAGGTGCAGGCGGAGCCGCGTGAAGAAGCGGAACAGCAGCCTGTATAGCAGCAAGATGGAGCTGAGCGATAGCGATAGCCGGAAGGTCGGAGACTTGTACAGGGGCTCCTTCTTGGAGGCTGCCCCCGCTGCTGCTGGGCTGGAGATTACCACAAGAGGGAGAAAGTCAGCACTCTAACCTTCAAACTCGGCCAGCCAAAGGGTCCCCTCGCAAGAGAGCCGTATAAGCAACACAGACGTACTCTTTCTTGGCGCCCATTATCCTCTTTAAAACGACAGACCACGTCTTCATTGCGATGCTCGTGGCGATAAAGACGCGTATAGAATGCCGCACCGCGCGCACATTATAGTCGTTGACAGGCGAGAGCGCCGCCGCCGCGTCCTGCTGCTTTTTCCCCTTCCCCTTTCCTGCCCTGCTGCTACCCTCGACGGCGCCGGTCGAGGCCAGCTCCACGCCAGTCGTCGCCGCCTCGCCGCTCTTGTTGTCACCGGCCGTCGTGCTCGACGCCGCTGCCGCCGACCTCCCTCCTCCGGCTCCGTCGCCGTTGACGATGCGCGCGACCGTCTCGACGCTAGGCGCGTTCCTCTTGAGGACGCGCGAGCGCGATAGGATATACTTGTGCAGCGTGGCGTACTCGCGGGCCGAGACGGTGTAGCGCAGCGCGTTGCGCAGGATCGGGTCGCTGGCCGCCCGCGACGCCGGCGACGCTGCCGGGGGCCCGCCGCCGGCCGAGGACGCCATCGTGTGTTTCCGCCTTGAATGTAATGTCGAGAGATGATGGACGGCTTCGAACAGGTTTCGTTGGTCCGACGATGTTCGGTCGCCGGTTCAGGGGTCGGGCGTAGGGGGTTGGGTAGGGCGGTCGAGTCGGGTCGGTTGGTCCTTCGAGATGTTGCAGTCTCTAGACGAGGGGTGGCCTGTCCGGTCCGCCCGTAATCGATCGGATGATTACTATGGAAGACGATCTGCAGATAGCCGTCTAGTCCTGGATGCGAGAGTGCGCGGACTGATTGGAGCTGCACCGTCAACCAAGGCGGGCAACAAAGTAATTACACGGGTGATTGGGTAGGTAGGTATGGATGGTCCTTTGGAGGGCAAGAGAATGGAAGGGCTCGGGGTCTTGATTACTCGGCTCTCTCGATGGTGGGACAAGCCAGGCCGGCTCGGCTTGTTTTGCCTTGCTGAGCTTGGGCGACGACGGGGGCTCGGATTTTGGCACGTGCGAGGCCCAGCCGAGGTGCTTTTCCGCCACCCAAGCTCAGGGGTCCCCCCAATCTTGGCTCGACGCGGCGGGGAATTTGGATGGCTCAATATAATGGAAATGCGTTCATGCACAAGCGCTAACAAATGCAAGCACCGCGACCCGGCGCTTGAACAGACAAGATTAAACGACCCCAGAGTCCCCCTTTCTAGTCCCGCTTCTGGATGGGTTCTGCATGATCGGATACCACCCTGTGCCGTTTCTGGCTCGCCTCGCTCCCCTGCCGCGGAGAATTCCACCGAGGGCGCGAGCGAGCGCAAGGAATGAATGGCGGGGCTTGATGATGCGTCGACCTTCCCCAAGCAGTAAAGCGCACGTCGCGTCGGCAGCGTAGGGTAAAGGAACGAGCGTTGAGAAACTTTCGCGTTTCGCATGTTTTGTCTTGCTTTAGTGCCCCCAGGTGCTCGCTGGCTTCCTTGTATCGGCGAGGCCAACAACTAGCAACGATCCTACAAAAGGGCAAGCGTGGGCGTGGAAAAGACCTGTACTACTACTATCAGGCTGGTATCGTGGCCTCGGTCATCGCCGAGCTCTGCATGAATTCGAACTTCCCAGAGCTCCATTCGAACCGCACTTGAGCCCCCGCGCACAAGCAACCACGAAGTCCCAGCAAGCATCGGCCAAGCAGCGAAATGGAAGCTAGGGCTTCACTACCAGTGGGTTTAACCTTTTATTTCCTTTGATCTTTTCTGTAAACCATCGCGCGTCTACCAACCAACCTAGGCAGGTACACAGTCCCTTTTTGATTCCTCGTTCCCAGTGAGAAAAAATGACGACCAGTCAACTCCGAAGAAAGAAGAAGAGAAATCCATCTCGTGCGGTGCCCCGGGCGTTGCCAATGCCCACCGAAGAAATAGAAATCACATGTCTTGCTTCCTTGTACCTCCAAAGACGAAAAACGAGAAAGGTGCCGAGACCAGATGCCATGACCATGACCAATATGAGAGAATCCCTATGAGAGAGGCCGGCGGAAAGGCTGTACTAGGTATTAGTCGAGGCCAATAACGGCGGGACAACAACCGCTCCAAGACCTATGGACAGCAAAGTGTTTTGCTGACCTCCATGCCGATAATTGCCTTGTAAAAATCCATCGCCGCCAGAGAGAAAGAGGAAAAGACAAACAGTATTTAAGGCTCGCCTTGGAGGGCGATACCCCAGCATTGGGGTTGTGTGCTTTTGTTTTTTTTCTTTGCTTTTTTCTTTTTTTCTTTTGGGCTCCGTGCGGAAAGATGGGGTTAAGGAGATGGGGGAAAAACGCCCTTGAGAACCCCGGAATCTAACACCTAACGCAATGCTTGACAACCAATGACAGGAAAAATACCTTCGACAAGAGTACCGGGAAAATGAAAGAGACAAGAAGGCGGTGCTTTGTACTGAGAAAGGGAGGAAGTGGGGAGATTTGGGGAAAGACACCAACAAGAAATAGAAGAGACAGCTGGAACAATGTACCCGTGCCGTGGGAGTCATCCGGTCGTAAAAATGTGCAAGCGTGGTCGAAAGCCGGCTTTTGGTGCCGAGTCCTCCACCGCAATGAAGTCGAGACAACAAGTAGAGGAGCAGAATCAAGCGGTAGGAGTGAGTGGCATCCAAGCCCGGACAAGCTGCGGGGCCTCGTCCGAGCCGGCAACTTCCTCCTTCCACCCGAGGACGTCCCAGCCATCTGCAGGGCCACCCAGAGGTGGATGGGCACTGGCCAGCCGCTCCTTGACTGACGGGTTCGCGGCAGTACCAGCCATGACGGCCTTGATGGCTTCAATCCGTCGACGCTCACGCTCGGCGATGATCTGCGACATGATCTTGTATCGAGTCTGCGTCGTGGGCCAGCCCGTGACAGGCTGGCCGGGTCCCTTGCCGAGCCTGTTGCTCTCCATGACATCCTTCAGGACTCCAAAGGGCAGGTTCGCCAGGACCGATGTGAGGAGGCGGTTCGGGTTAGGCTCACAGGCCGCCAGGCGGTCCGACAGAGCAACCGGTTTCTTGGGCTTGGGAGGCTGCGCCTCCTGAGCATCGGCTGGACCCTTGCTGGGCAACGGAACGTCGCCAAACTTGATCTGGCTAAGCAGAGGATTCGAGTACCGAAGACCCTCGTGTCGAATGGGGACACCGGTTGCCTCGTCGACACTTGGCGCCGTCATGGCCTCCTTGTCGCCCTTGTAGGCGTCTGGGTACGCCGGGATTCTAGTGTAGCGCGGCAGCGGGTACTTGGGGTCAACGACGTAGTTGTGGGGGAAGTTGTCGATGATGAAGCCGGCGATAGCATCAAGAATCCTCTCGGAGGCGGGGCCATAGCGGAGAAGGATGTCCGAGGCGGAAGGAGTGTGGATCGAGCCCGGGAACTGGTGCGTGGCACCGCCCAGAGCGATCGCGCAGGCCATCTCGAGCTGGACCCAGCCGTGGATGAGACGGACGATATCGTCCGCTCCCTTCATGGCAATGGCTCCCAGCTGAAGGAAATGGCCGGCTGCGATGTATGAGGCAGCCAAAAAGGGATCGGCCTCGGGGTACTCGGGGATGGGGCGACCGTAGAGGCTGCCGAGGCAGGTCCAGAGGACGTCATTGCGCAGGTAGGGATCGTCCGAAGCCATTCCCAGGGTGCCACCCGAGTTGGGGTTGCCCTGAAGGTGAGCCCTCAGTGTGGGGCTGAAGCCCAGAATAAGGCGATGGCCGTAGAGAAGCACGGGCGTGCGCCACGGACGGTCCTCCGAGTCACCCAGGAAGGTGACAATCAGCTGACAATCAGCTGTCTCGCGGTTGTTGAAGTTGAGCTCAATGTACTCGCGCGCGTCACGCTGGTGCATCTGAGAAAGCTCGAGGCTCCGCGAATTGATGAAGCCAGACTGCCTCGCCGAGCTGGGGGCGGGTGGGAAGCCGGCGTTGATATCAGCATGGACACCAGCGCCATTGGCCGTCATCGGCGGCTGAGGGCGGTGATAGTAGCCGTTCTCCTCGAAGCCGATCGGGCCATCGGGCGGGTTAGACGCCTGCGAGCCATGGAAGCTCTGAGGAGTAGACGGAGCAATCACAATACCCTGGACGGCAGGGTAATAAGGCAGGCCTTGGGCAAGCTGAGGAGGCATAGAGATAGGACGGCCCATGGAGACCTGGGGAGGCGGGTACGCATTGTGATCGTGCCGCAGAGGAAAGGGCGGCAAGTTCAAATGCGCCGGCCGATGATACCTGCCGGTCTCGGGCGGGACGGGCGAGGTGTTGTTGGAGTCTGGGTGCGCTCCGAACATGCTGCTGTCGCTCAGACTCAGATGAGGGTGGTGCATTGGGATGCGCGGAGGCTCGAAAGCCGGAGCCTGCGCCATCACAAATCCGTTCGCCGTCGGAGGAATATTCTCCTTGCCTCGCGGGGGACACGGCGGAGCGTAACCGTCGGGTGCAGCGGGGGACGAGACGACGGGTGGAGGAATGGCGTTTGTCGAGCGATAGGCCGCGAGAGGCTCGCGGGTGGTGGTTGTGGGCGGGCCTGGTTGGTATGGTGAGAATGTGAAGGTGAAGGTGATGGGAAGGTGCGGGGTGATAAACATACCTTGACCTGGGCCTGCAAACGGAAGCTCCTGCTGCTGCGACGAGGCTGGAGCGGGCTCCACACCTACGGTGGCGTCCGCCGTCGGCTGCTGCTTTTTCTGCTGATGTCCGTTGCCGTTGCAGGCGCCGTCGTGCCTGGGAGCAGACGAGTCGGCACCGTTGGCGTTGGGGGCTATGGCGAGAGCGGCAATGTTGGGCAGGTCGACCTCGACGGCCAAGGGCGAGGTGGGAGAGCGGACGGGCGCGGCTGACGTCGGCGACTTTGCGGCGTGGACACCGGAGGTGGGAGAGGGGAAGGCAGCCTGCGCACTGCGATGGCGCGGTTTGGTCAGAGGAAGAGGGAGGACCGGGACGACGTGGGGTTTCTTGTTGGTGGAGGGGCCCTTGAAAGCTGGGCGGCGCTGGCCGAGGTGAGTGTTCGTTCCATTGCCAGCAGTCGCGGGGCTGGGGCTGCCGGTGGTGGAAGGCGCCATGCTGGGCACCCAGGCAGGACCAGCCTCGACGGAGCAGCGCGAGAGCAAACGGGGAGGGCAGGAGCTGGGTCTGGGTCTGGCCGGCTGGCGGCAGCAGAGCCCAACGTCGGCAGCGGGACTTTGCGATGGACGGGCGGGTGACGCAGAGCTGCCCTGACAGACCGTTTCCCGGAGCGAAGGTTGGCGATGCACAGCTCTGTGTCTGGTGCTGCTGCCGGGAAGTTACTTGGTCGAGCAACTCTACAAAATCGGGGCGCGGCTCTGGCAATGATGACAATTTTTTTTGGCCTTGGACGCAAATCCCCGCAGAAAAATTGGTTCAGCCCAGCCAGGACCCCGGTCCAGGTCGACGTTTGTTCGTTTTTTTAGCGGGCCACGGGCAAACACCAAGGGCAGGGTGCTTCCATGTATTTCCACATAACACGCTGGCCGCTGCGGTACCTTGCCCTATGTGCCTGTAGCCGGAGATTGCACTCTCCATCCCGCTTCCTTGGATCGCCGTGCACAGACCAAGGAGCCCATCTGAGCCGCGTCCAGTCCTGGTCCTGGCGTTTGCGAAATGTCTTGATGGCGGGCTCGCACAGCGTCTTGGCGGCTTGTGATTCACTTGCTACAGCTCGTATACCTACCCCTCTCTTTTATCTTTTACTAGTATTGCTATGTATACCTGGGCTCTGCAGTCGGGCTTTGTATCCGTGACAGCGCTCTCGGGCCGGACAGCTTCAGGAGATTGACGCATGGATGTCATATGACAACTGCAGGCTCCCTCTTTCCCACGGTCTCCGACGACCGATGACTAATGCCGGCGACGCGACAGGGAGCTGCAGGCGCAGGCGCAAACATGGCAAAAGAGCGGACATTGTCGCCAGCTCTCAGGGAGCAACACCAACTTGCATCGGACAACACTTGGTGGAAGCCCCTATTTTCCTATTATGTCTATCCGCGGGCACCTGGTAGTTAGTTGAAACCACCTCTCCATATCCCGCATCTCGCCTAACCCAATCTTGTGGGCCGGACAGCCATCCCGTCTGGTGTCTCTTCCAATGTGGAATGGGCGGAACGCGGGCGCTACCTCTTTAGCTGGCCCTGCGACCGCATCATCTGTGCCGTCTGTGTGCAGCCGTTGCATTCTTGCCCCCTTCGGCATGGAGCCGTCTGCGCCCTGTCCGGATGACCTCAATTACAAACTCAAAATATCCTACACAGCTAGCTTAGGTACCCCTTGTCCTCGGGGCACTCCCACCTCGAAGCCGGCGGCCTGCTATTACTCCAACACCAGCGCATCGCCGGATCCCAGCTCCAGAAACCGGTAGCCGCCGACGGCCTCCCCCTCCCCAGCCGCTTCCTTCAGCCTCGCCTCCTCAGCCTCGACAGCATCCTTGAGCGTATACGTGGTTCTCTGCAGCAGCCAGCTGATCAGCCCTCCCCCGGCTTTGACCTCGTCGTGCGTCGCAACCCAGTACCGCGCCCCGCTGGCGCGCGCCGAGCGGAGCCCATTGTGTGCCCCCAGGTTCCGCCGCTTAGTCATCCAGATCCGGACGTCGTGCATCCCGTGAAGCAGCGCTAGGGTCTTGAGGCCAGACGATGGGAGAAATCCCAAGTCGTCGGCTTCGATCCCGTGAGGCGAGTATAGTATTGTCTCTGCTTCCCCGTTGGACGGCGTCTGGGGGTCGAAGCTGTCGAACGCGATCATGACGGCCGAGTGGTAGTATAGAGAGTTACCGGGCGTCACTACTCTCCCAACACCCAGCCAGGGAGGCAGAAGCGGATGACAGGCTGAAAGGGCTTCTTTTCGAAATGGCACCAAGAGCCGATCAGCCTCGCCGCCTCATCCGTCGCCGAGACAGGCGTGCCCCTTGGCAGTTCCTCCAGCGTCGCGCGGTGGCAGTGGCCTGTAAACTCGTGAGAGACGACGACGGCGTCAATGAAGCACGCCGGTGCCCCTGTCGCACCTCCCTGGCCCTCCTCCTCCTCCGCCGCCGCCTCCCCCTCGAGCTCGCGCAAGGCGTCGTTCAGCTCCGCAATCGTGGCCACGCTTGGCTCGACGACGTGCCATTGGGTAGAGAACCAGGATGCCACGTCGGATTGGGGGCCCCGTAGCCAAGGGTCCAGCAGCAGATTGGCGCGACCGGCCGGCCGGAGGTGGCCGCTCGGCGCGGCGCGGGTATGGGAGCTGGATCAGCCACGTGGTGTCGGCATTGAGGTGGACCAGGACGGGTCGCGGCGCCGCTAGCGCGGCTTTCCACGCTTCCCGGCTTGAATCCTGATCGGCTCCTTGCATTCTTTAGCCGTCCTCCGTCCTGAGCTCATTCTGCAGCGGTGATGCAGTATCTCTCGTGTTTGTTTGTTCGCCTGCTATACCCTGCTGGTTGCGTTTGGCGTGCAGTTTGTTTATTGGTCCCTCTCTCTTTTTGTTCAACTTAACGTTTTGTTTCCGCTTCAATGTTTGGTTCAAACAGCTTACCCGCAAAGACGGCTTCCTCTTCTCCTTTTACCTTCAAGGCGTTGGTGCTGGCGATTCGCGCGGGGTTGCACAGCCACGGCCCTGGGCGTGGTGATCGATCGGGCGTCTGTGTCAATGTCATCATCGTCCCGTCCACCGCTGCAGCCGCTTCCTTGTTGCACCATTGTGTGGACCAAAGTGGCGGAACGGTTGCAGCCGCGGCGACGGCGCATGCTGCATATTTTGATGCAGAATTGTATCACCTCCATCCAAATCTCTCCTCTTCCATCCTGGGCGCGTTCGCGCACAAGACTCTTGCAATGGCTGATCAAGCGCTTACATCAGGGCTCACCAAGGTATTGAGTGCACCATGATCCCATCGAAGCCCTAGAGTTGAATCGGTGGTCTCTGGGGTCTTTGCCGGGACATACCAACCGACTGATAAGGGCAACAAAGAAACAAGACTAACGACCTAGCTCAAAGCAATCCTTCTCGTTCTTTGCTGCTAATATGACAAGTGACTGGCGGATCTTGAGAGAACGCCAACACAAAGAAACGCGTTGCTGGCAGCGCTTTGTTGAAGATGGAGACTATGGCAATGATGGGGTACCATATGGCCCGGCCCGGTGGCGGCTGAGCGGCATAAAAGCGTGCGTCGGGGATGGGTCAACCTCCATCATCCGGCTCGACTAGCAACAGCATCCTACACAGACGTAACACTCCTCGCCACGAGATATCATAAATCCCGCCAGCGACATCCAACAACGCCCGCACCGTGAAGCCTGCAGCTGGTGATACCCCAACCTACAAAATGGCCCCCTCGCAACCCAAGGCGAGCGACAGGGAGACCCGGTACGACTGGCCCGAAGGGGACTGTCAGGGCTGGTCGCCGTCCCACCGCGCCTACCCCAAGACCCCCTACCCATTCTCCCCGCGGGCCGGCCGTGGGGCCTCGTCTCGCAACTTCCTGAACCTGTCCATCAAGGTCTCGCCGCCGCCCGACTATCTGCCCGGCCTGGCTGAACGGCAGGGGGACGCCGACGACAACAACTTTAGCGATGCGCGCGCCTCCCAGGGCGAGACCGACGCGCAGGATCCCTTCGCGGATGCCGCGAGGTGGTCGGGCCGCTCGAGCCTGTCCTCGATGGCGTCGTCGCCGCTCGACTGCCGCCGGCCCAACCTGGCCGACGAACTCGCGGACGCCGACGACGAGGCCCGACATGTCCAGGCCACCACCGCCTCCGCCGCCAGCCCGGCGTGGGGGTCCGCTCTCCGTCGCCACGGACACCGGCTACCCACTCGGCCGCCTCCGCCCAGCGCCTCCGCCGCCTCCATGATCGTGCTCATGGGCAGCAGCCGCAGAGCCTCTGTGGACTCGGGTCTCTACAGCGCCGAGACGGCAGTCGAGGAGGGCGCCGCCGCACCGCGGACCCCCGAGCCGGTCGAGATGTCGACGCCCGGGAGCCCCGCCAGCATCGACTTCGCGGTGCTAGAGGGGGAGGATCCTTACGACGGTGATGAGAGGCTTCCGGCTGCGTCTGGCCGTCTGGACCAACGGGAGGCTCGCCGTCGTCTCTATCGCCGCCAAGGAGGGGAGCGGGAGCGGCTGAGCATCCAGCACACGCCGCCGCCGCTCGTGGGGCTCGGCATCAACCAGGCGGGCGAAGATAAGGAGCCTGTGGCTGCAATGCCCGCATCTGTCGAGCCCGGCTCGGCGCTCAAGGAGAGGGAGCACGTGGAAGAGCCCGTCTCCGCCGCCGCTGGATCCATCGCCACAGGACCTATTCCTGTGGGATTCGTCCTAGGCTTCCTCTCGGGCCTCGTGCTCGGGTACTGTCTGCTCACGTTTCTTGGGGAGCGGACAAAGGGGTAAAGAACCGATGTCTCGTCCGAGCTGCTCGGCGGACACACTACAATAGAGCTTGCTCTTGGAGACCACATGAGTCACCAACCTCGAGATGTTCATGTAGCTAGGCAGAGGCAGATGGGGATGGCAACTGACTGATCTTTACCTCTCGCCGAAGAGCATAGAGAGTAGTTCGATGCAAGAGCCAAGTGAGTAATACGGATCTAAGTGCAGACAGTAGACCTCTCGGCGTGAGGGGCGAGACTCAGGCAGCAAAACAGCAAAACAGCAAAACAGCAATGGGTATCATAGGTAACAGTAAGCCAGCAAAGAGTGGACCGATCGATGAAGGGAATCCCAACCCAGTCCAACATGAAGACGATACCACTCCAAAATAAACACACTACATTAGCAGCCATTCATGCAAAGCGTATTCCTTCTCCTGCCGCCCAGATGCGGGGAGGATGAGACGTGATACGGGACGGAAAAGTGGAAAGTTAAAAACCACAAAGTTGACAGACACAATAAAAAGAATTGACGACAGCCGAAGGGTGGGGGCGTGATGGTGTTCGGGAGAAGGCAGCCAGCCTTGTGTGAGAGAAACGTCGACTCGGGTAGGTAGGAATCATGGCAGTCGATCATTGGCAGGAATGTGAGACGGTAGATTAAGCCATCTGCTGAGCCTTCTTCTCGGCCGTCGCGGCGGCAGCGTTCTTCTTCCACTCGCGTTTGGTTTCCTTACGTTCCCTAGACAGGAGAGTGATGAGGTAGTGCATGCTCCGAGAGGCGCGCTTGGCCTCGACGGCGGCGACGGCGGCGTCCTCGTCGAGCCCGTCATGCATGTACTCGCGGACCTTGTCCCAGACGAGCTTGCGGCGCGAGAACCACGTCCTGCCCTTGGGGTCGGGCCGCCACCGGCTCTGCCAGTGGTTCTCGATGGCCTCGATGGGCATGACGCCGTCGAGCCCGTGCTTGTACTCCCGCCAGATCTCGGCCACCGTGTGCAGCGAACTGTAGGCGATCACGCGGGGCATGCCGCCCAGCTCGGGCGGGAACTCGAGCTTCAGCGCCGCCCGCGGTGGGCTGTTAATACGCGCGAACGGGGCGCCGGGGCCAGAAGCTGCCGGCGGCGGCGGCGGCGGCGTGCCCCACTCCGTCACTGGTCCCGGCGTCGTGTTGCTGGGCGATGCGGCAGACGAGGAGGCGGCAGCGGCCGCGGCCACGGCCACTGCGGCTGCTGCCACTTCGGTCGTCGACGCGGTCGAGAAAGAAGGGGCGCGGGGCGGCTGGGCCTGCTGGTGATAGTGCTGCTGCTGAGACGAAGGCGCGAGCTGCTGCGAAGGCGCGAGCTGCTGGCTGGGCGGAGGTGGCGGGGTGCCGAAGGAATGTTGGAACCTGGGAGGGTAGATCCGCGAAGGGGTCTGGGAGGTGACCGTCTGCGGAACGGCCGGGTGCGTGGCCGGGACAGCGGGAGGCCGGGCCTGCGAGTAGAGTTGCGATGACGTAGGCAGTCCAGGGAGCCCATGGTGCTGCGGCTGCTGTTGCAGGACTGTCGGGACTGGTGCCGATGTTGGAAGCCGCTGCATGCACTGCGGCACAGCCGGTGGGTTAGCACAGCGACACACTAGTGGGAGTAGGAGGATGCAGCCCCCTTGGTTGGAGGATGCGCGCGCTAAGGCACCGGTCTGCTGGCAAAGCGCGGCACTTACCAGGTTAGCGGATTCGAAGGCACTTGCGCCATCGCTAAAGAAGAGGGACAGGCAGGCCTTGATCTCGCCCAGCTGCTTGGCGACGTCCTGGTACTGCGCCGACACGGTGGTGAGGGCTGACTGCATCCGGTAGATTACGTTGACGAGCTCTCCCGAGTCCATCGCCCTGAGTTGCTCCTCTGCAGGGATCTCGGAGGTGGCCCTCGAGGTGGTTGAGCCCTCGATCTCGACGGGCTGTGGGGGCGGCTGCTTGGGCTGAGCCTGGGACTGGGGCTGCGGGCCTGCACCATTAGGCATGCTGCTGCCATGGCTGGCGGCAGCGGTTGCAGTCGTCGTGTTGCTGGTGGTCTGGTGGCGCTTGGCTGGCTGGCGCTCCAGGTCCGAGGACCAGTCGTCTGCCTCGAGCACGGATGCCGGGCGCTTGATGGCCTCGGCCGTTGTGACATATGTCGAAGGCGACTGGGACATGGCCGCAGTGAGTGCAGGGTCAACGGGGTTTGCTCTGGTGAAGTATCACAGGCGATGCTCTCATCGGAAGTGTCCTAGTAGTGCACCGGGATGGAAAGCAGTTTGCTTTTATCATTTGCCTGGCCCTCTCGTCGCCGTCCCCGTTGCCGATCGCATTGATTGTTCCCTCAAAAAAGGCGCTGCGCCGGATGCGGAAAATCGGGTTCAATGGGTTCGAAGACAACGACAGCAGCCGGGCCAGTCAGGGCGCTTGGCTGAATTGAGCGTTGGACAGGGACGGAATGGGGTCCATCCCCGCATGCAGGAACCTTGGGGGACACGTGATTTTAAAGGGAAAGACTTTTGTTTTGCTCCTTTCCTTGATCTTCCATTGCCTGCCCCATCAATGGGCGAGGGTCTGAATTTGATGACAGGTAAAGTATGCGGTAATCCTTTATTGGCCCAGAGAGGCAAATAAATGGCCAGCCACCCAATGGCAGGATTGGATTCGTGCCTTGGGAGGCCATTCTTTGTTAGCATCGAGTATGTCCATTTGTGTTGCGCTCAAAGAACACCAAAGAGCGCCACGATACCCCCGACACATCAAAGCAAGAAGGCGAAAGGAGGCTATTCTTGAGGTTGGAAGGACGCTGGGGACCGCCTAGTAATTATTACCAGAGCTGGCTGGCGGGTCGGTTTTCGTCTGATGGCCGCTGCGTGGTATCTTCGGCTACGCAGATGTTCCACACAGCGTGCATTTCCACTGCAGCCCGCGTGGGCTACCTGCAGAATGGCTGATGGAGACGGCAATGCAGTTCATGACTTCAATTTCCGCGTTACAGTGCTACGCTGCGCCGGGCTGTGCATGTGCACCATGACGAGGGAGGCGCACCTCGGCCGCCGCGCGATGGTTGATCTATCTATTTCGGGATGGTGGGAGGTACGGATATGTGTATCTGCCGGGAGCTAGAGCTGAAAGAGGACGTGCGAGGGGAGCGGCTGCATACAGAGTAGGTGGTCAGAAAAGCAGGTGTACACTGCGGACACTGGCTGGCTGGCTGGCTGGCTGGCTTTCCCAGAAGT
Source organism: Falciphora oryzae (assembly GCA_000733355.1). Classification (NCBI taxonomy): domain Eukaryota; kingdom Fungi; phylum Ascomycota; class Sordariomycetes; order Magnaporthales; family Magnaporthaceae; genus Falciphora; species Falciphora oryzae. The sequence goes on from JNVV01000024.1 coordinate 469,994, forward strand.
AAACCTCGGGGAAGTAGAGGCGTCCCACGAAGCCGGCCATGTGGCTATTGTGACCTCGGCGCGACACCAGCTCTCCGGTCTCTGTTTATTGGTGCTCGGCCTTCTTCGTGGAGGTCCGACGCCTCGGAGATCATTGCCATGTCGGTCCTGGCTCGGCTTCACAGCTGAAAGTCTAAACCGAGAGATCCCAAACCGGCCAGCGACGTGATGCGCGGGCGCGTTTTATTGGCGGGGCTAGCAGGCCACCTGCGCAGGCCAATAGGGGAGGCGGGGGGTCAGTCATCCGGGCTCGCTTGATGGAGGGGCAGCGCGGGATTGGAGAGAGAATGGGCGCAAAGCGTGCAAGCCTGCGTTTCAGCGGCAGGAACACAGCGCGTCTGCCGCAGCTCGATCACGACACCATCCGACACCATCCAACACACTCCCCCTCGTCTCCCCACACACCCCTCTTTGCGACGGGACACGCATGGGGGCGATGACTGGTCATTGGCATGTCCACGCGTGTTGTCGTCCGCGGCGTTACAGGCCTGGTGCCTGTGTCGAGCAGACTGGTCTTGGGCGGTGCCTCAGCGCAGGGTCCAAGACAAGACACAGACATGTGAAAATGGGGGTCGGTGCTGCCCCTTCTCGTGGTCTCGTGGCTCGCCCGTTCGCGCTTGGTCACAGACGGTCACGCTCACACAGGCGCTATCACCACCACCATTGGCAGGGTGGCTGTTATGGGGCTGGCTCAATCGTGTCGGTTCCCCGTGCAATTACGGGCGCACAGCGGCCAGTGACAGCCTGCCACCAGAGCGACGCAGCCAGGGCGAAACAAGGGCCAGGGGAGAGACACCGACGGGAGCAAGTGCACACCCGCCTCGGAGGCTTGTGATTGACGGGAGCCATACATGTAATTGCGCATTGCGCCTCTGCCCGTTCTGTCTCGTTTCTCCAGTCCCTCTTTATTTTTCGTCATCGCAACGGTGCGTACATCCAGAACGGCTTGTCTGTCGTTCCTGTATTTCACGATAGCGGCGGTAGCAAAAGGAGGCGTGCATCAGCATTCGGGAGCTCCCGAAAGGGAAACCTCCCATCTTTCTTCAGGCCGGCCTGACAAGACGGCACCACTCGAGAGGGGTCGGATTGCCCGACATCGGACTTGTTGACGCCCACAGAACCATCCCATCCTGTTGCGGTCAGAAAATTCAAGGAGGCATCTTGGTCAAATCCTGCGCTCCGCTCCATCGTTGCGGCTACAAACCCCGCTCCTCCAGTCCTTGAAGACCCGCCCTCCGGTGATCCGCGGCCCGGCACCAGGCAGTCAAGCAAGCGAGGCAAGCTGCGTGATTTCTGCAGGGGGCGGCCTGGGACCAGGGAGAATACCTTACCTGCTGCGACGAGACTGCGCAACTTGCGTGGGTGGGACGCACTCGCAGGACGAGAGACGGAGCAAGAGAAAAGGTTCGTCCACTTGTTTCTAGTCGCTGGGTCTTTTACGTGCACCGCACAGGCTGCGCTGCACAGCACAGCACAGCACTGCAATACACTGCACATCATCGGTATGTCGTCCAAGTGGAAGCATCCGAACCCCATCTCGTCGTGGAGATATTACCCCCTCCGTGGACCAGGGAGACAGAAAAAGAGCCAAGAAGAATTATTTCTGGTGGCTAGTCCAGACCCTCCCTGGATGCCGAGATGCGCCCTCAAAGTTGCCCTGACAAGACAGACCGCTTTTCTGGTCAATCCTCAACAAGGCCCCACCCTCGGTGCGCCAATTCGACCATCTCAGTGTACCACGAGATGGACTCTGGCCGACAGGGCTCCACCGCAAGCGGGCTAGTCGGTCAAAATCGAGATGGCTGACGGTTTGTGCGTCTCGCTCACAGGAAGTGAAAATTCTGGAAACCCGATTCCGACCAGAAGCGAGCGAGCGAGCAACTCCAAGGTCTCTGCCCCAAGGTGTGCGCGGCGGAAGACACACACGACAGACCAAGTGACGGTGACGGACTGCAAGCTCCCGTCAGCCCCTGAAACCGATCGTCCTCCGGCCCTGGGCGCCACTTGCTTCTGCTCGAACGCGTCGTTTGCCCCCTTGCCCAAGGCTGTCAAGCGCCTGCGCAAGCCCAGCCAGAGAGCAGCCAGCCCGGGTCCCCCAACCCAGACAAGGGTGGCCGGCGGGGAGCTCTTTTTGGCAGCACCAAGCCCCTACCCCTGTCCCGCCGCGCGCTAGAGCTGCGGTCTCGCAAAGCCTGCGCCCGCCCACAACGCTTCACTACGTGCCAATAGGACACTGGCTGGTCTCCCACGCAGCCAAGCGGAGCTCCTGCGCACTAGCCGAGCACATCCCCCGTCTTCTGGTGCAGCGCATCGGCTTGCTTTGCGGACAGCCTCCTCCCCTGCCTGTCCAGAACCCCCATAAACACCCACCCGCAGCCCGCTCCATTGGACCGCACAACCGCCAGACCGCAACTTCTGGCTGCCCCATCCAATTACAGACTCACCGCAGCAACGAAGGCGACCGTAAAAGCGCTTCCTGGAGTCGACCTAGCCCTTGCCCTTCCACACTTATAACCCCGATTGCTCAATTGCTGGCAGAGCATCAAAAAGAGAAAATTCCTCACAGACGCCCCGTCCACCTTCGGTGCTGTCCTGAGTTCAACCTGTCTCAGTTACAAAAACGACACCACACCAACGAGAACCACGACAACTGGGAATAGCTCGCCGTTATTTTATCCCTGCGGATCGGCTGTCTTGCTGGTTTCGATGATCTCGCTAGAGGCGTCCCTGAGGCCCAGACTGAGAAGCAATGTCCCGTCTGACTTCGCTGTCCCGGCGTCACTCCAAGTCAAGCCTTCGGTCAGACGACACCTACCATAGCTTTCATGATATCGAGCTTTTCGAGCCGCCAATGTCATCTTCAACGTCGGCTACCTCGGCGGCTACCTCGCCCACCAGCCCGGTTAGCCCTGGCTGTGGAGAGTTCGAGGCGACCGAGATGCGTCGCCAGGATTCGGGCTATGCGTCTATTCACCAAGACTCTTCATCAAAGAGGCGGGCCTCGGCAACGTCATCCAATGCTTCGGGAGGCGGCGGCGGCAGCGGCAGTGGTGGCGGCGCTCGGATGCGGACCCGGCCGTCCGTGCGACGGGCTGCCAAGTCTGGACCAATCTCCCACCTGCCCCGCTCAAGCGCGCACTCTCTCTACCACACCCGCTCCCAACAGCCATATGCCCAGCAGCCTCAGCAGCCAATAACATACTTCCACTTCCCGGCGCCGCCAGAGCCGCCAGAGGAAACCGAGGAGCCTTCGGCGCTTGGTGCTGCGTGCCCACGCCCATCATCAACGCCTCCCCTTCGCGTGGCGACGTCTAGCAGCTTCGACTATGCCCCCCGGCGGCAGTCGTACCAGCAGCCGCAGTCTCCCCTGCGCTCCGAGACGCCGACGTTCCCCGTGCCACCGCAGACCACGCACTACTGGACTAGCGACCGGACGCGGCGACTAGAGTACGCGGCCATCGACGCGGCCAGCCGCGGCGTTCGGGGCTGGGTCATGCGCCACATCGTACCTGAGTGCTTCATCCCCAAGGAGCGTCGCCATATCGGCTTCGACGACGACGGCGGCAGCGTCCGCCGCTACAGGCTCGATCTGGACGAGGACGACGTTGCCGGCACCGGCACCAGCGGCAGTGCATCCGCTGAGAAGGAGCCGAGGGGCAAGAGGTGGCGCCTCTGGGGCAGCAAGACGTTTTGAGCACCCATCAAGTGCGCAAAGCCGTTTTGCCTGCTTCTACTGCGGCGGGGTTACCATTTTGCCCTCGTCTTCTGCCTCCTGGACGGCGGCCTGGAACATGACAGCCTCGCAGAGATCAAGACAAGCCCAGCAGAGCAACCGGCCCGGCCCACCGAGTTTTATTTGTCGTTTCCCTTTTGTCAACAGCATCTGTCACGCCATTTACGATCACCACACACGATGGCCCCGGCCCATCTCCCCCAAATACTACCACCTAATCGGGCCGGTCCGGTCCAGCAGAACCACATCACGTCTGCCCAGCACATTGCATCCGATACACATGATATACCTGCACATAGCACACGGCGTTATATACCCCCTTCCTACACACCTTTACACATACACATACCCCAGATAGAAAGATTGACTTTTTGTCGTTTTGGTTATTTTGATGGGCGAATGGATTGATGAATCATGCGCTGCGTTCCGAGGCCCCTTGGACTGGTTTGGACGAAGTTAATTTGTTATCAGCGTTTGCTTTCGGGATTTTCTCCATACCGTTCCCAGGAGACGCAGATGGGATGAAAGCTGTCACGAGCATAGCACACGGAGTTTGATCTGACGCATGTTGTTGGGGATGCCCGGAGCAGGGATCGGGTTGGCATGGAGAGAACCAGAGTTTGACGGAATGTCCTTGTTCGTTTCTTCCCCCCCTCTTAATCCTCCAAGGGTTTGTTGTTTCCTATGGAGAAACCGGACCTGCTTTACCCAATTTAATCACACGGACTGTTCCCAAAGCTTTTGTTCTCCTTTCCAATGTGTTATCCATGTCGTGAAATTCGGCGGTGAACAGGTCGCATCTAGGATTGCGAGAGGACCGCGGCTTCTTTGCGGGGGAGGTCGAGTTGAACAGGGTCGATCGATGGACGGTCTGGCGGACACGCGTCGAGATGACGATGATCAATACTGACATTCCAGGGCCGCCCTTGTTCTGCTCGCATTCCCAGCCCACGGCATTCCACGACGAGGCTTGCGAATTGCACGTGTTGCATCGACGACCGACGACCGACCGAATCGCTGGCATGTGCTGTCGAGCTGTCCTGGTAGAACGAAGAGCTGGAAGCCTTGTCGCAAGAGCCAGCAAGGGCCAAGGCGACGTTTTCTACAGGAGGGAAAAGAAGGGAGACATCAACGCCTTAGAATTACAGGAGCAAAACAAAAACTGGATCTCAGCCAAAGAACAGAAACGAGCGAACAACCCCGGGAATAACGTGTCACCAGCCTTGCAACCCCCACCCGCATTACACAGTCTTTCTACGAAACGACCCTCTTCGGAACGACGTCCTCCTCCCGCACATCGTCCATCCCGTGCCCGCCGCCGACGCTCATGACGGCCCCGGAGCTGACGTAGTGACACAGGCGGCTGAGCTCGCGGCCGCGGTGCCCCTTGCACTCTTCGCACATCTTGCGCGCCATCTTGAGTCCGAACAGCCCGTCGTCGCTCCCGCCCGCCACCTTGGCCCCCAGCCCCGTCCAGCTGAGCCGCTTGCTGTTGTTGTTGTTGCCGTTGCCATTGGCCGCCGCCGCCGCCGACGGCAGCACCGACGAATTGCCAACCGCCATGTCGGCAGCGCCACCCTTGACGTGGAGCCCCAGGCCGGCAACGCCGTTGGTGCCGCTGTTGCTGCTGTTGCCGCCGCGGCTGCCGTTCCTGCCGCCGCCCCGCTTGCCGGCGTTGCTCCCGGCCGTGGCCACGCTCTCAGCGTGGTTGTTAGCCAGGGCGTCGGAGGCGATGGCGCCCTGCTCGCGGCGCTCGGCCACGTCGCGGTCGACGACCATGACGCTCTCCATGACGCTGGCGCGCCCGCAGTTGGCCAGCGTCGGCACCTGCTCCGGGAACATGGCGGCCAGGTAGTCCTCGAGGCTGACGACGGGCGGCGCCGCGGGCAGCAGCCCGCCCAGCAGCGGCGAGCGGTCCTCGCCGTAGTAGCTGCCGCTGCTCATGATGCTGCTGGTGCTGCTCCCACCGGGGCTCATCATGTTGTTGGCATTGCCGCTGGGCTGGTACTGGTACTGGTTGTAGAGGCGGCTGGTGCTGTTGCCGTTGGTGGTGGCGACAACAGCAGCAGCAGCACCGTTCCGGCCGTTGGCGGCGGTGCCGTTGATGCCCATCCGGGCCGCGACGGCCGGGTTCATGGGGCTGACGCCGGGGGCGTTGATGACGAAGACGCCGCCGCAGAAGCGGCCGGCCAGGTCCTCGCGCACGCTGCGCAGCACGCCCAGGCGCGCGAACGGGTCCCGCGCGTGCGCAAAGTGCTCAATGTGCGGCCCGCCGCGGCGCGCCATGAACTCGGCGGCCGACTGCGGCGTGGTGTTGTTGGTAGTGGCGGTGGTATTGGTGGTGTTGTTGTCGCGGCCGCCGAGCGGCACGACAAACTCGTCGGCAGCAGCGCCAAAGGTGTAGATCTCAAGCCGGGACAGCTTGGCGTGCGGCAGGTCGGCGCACAGGCGGCTCAGCACGCGCGAGGCCGTCAGGCTGCCCCGGTTGTGCGCGAGGATCACGACGCGCTTGGCCGACGGGTCCTGCAGCGCCGCGCGGGCCTGCGCGTACAGGAGGCGCTGCGTGTCAATGCGGTCGCCGAGACCGAACGGCATGGGCGGGAGAGGAAGCGAGATGCCAGCGCGCTCGGCCAGGAGAAGGGCCAGGTCGACGGCCAGGCCGTAGGTTGGCTCCACGATGGCGGTGATGGGCCGGTTGAAGAGCTTGGCTAGGCGGGGAAGGGTTGAGTCTGTTATGGTGCGAGAACTGGAGGGAGGGCGTGTCAGCCACAGTCGTAGGTTTCTTTTTTTGGTTCACTTGCTTCCTGCGTACCTCACGCCCATACCCCCGACAAAGAACCAGCGCTCGTCCTCGCCGTCGGGCCCCATCATCCAGCTGCCGCCCTCGACCGCCGCGGGGCCTGGGTGGCGCACGACGGGGTCGGAAGAGTTGAGCAGCCGGCAAAGGCACCAGACAGCGGCGACGGAGCAGAGACCCCAGGCGGAGAAGACGAAGCCGGGGAGGAACAGCCAGATGGGAAGGGCCAGCATGATTATGTATAGTTCCACCATGCCGACGGCAAGCTGTAGGCCCACGTCGACAGCGTAGCGCCACGGCACCTGCGCGGCGGCGGGCCAGCGCGAGCCGACCGCCATCACGACCACCATCGTCGCCCAGACCGCGGCGCCGGCCACTGCCCCCTTGAGTCCCTTGCCGCCGCCGCCGCCGCCCGAGACCGCTGCGGAAAGGGAGGCGGGGACGGTGGCGACGACGGCCCCCTGGGAGTAGTCCTTGCCGTTGTTGTTGACGACGGCGTCCCAGGCCGTGAGGGCCAGGTCCGGCAGCAGCCAGAGCAGGGCGCGGGCGTCGGCCTCAAGGGCCTGGATGGGCGGCTGCTGGGCGTGCGGGACGGTGCCGCAGGCGCCGTCGATCAGGGGCGGGATGTAGGTCACGGGCGACGACGAGGCCGGGTGGTGCGGCGCGCTGCGAGGCGAGTGCAGCGGCGGCTGCTGCTGCTGCTCCGGCGACGGAGACCGCGAGGTGGAGAGCCAGGGCATGCTGGACACCTTGGTGAAACGGGTGAAATGAATGGATAGTTGGGCTCGAAAGGGGTTGGTTAAGGAGTGGATGCCGAGATGGCCAAGGGCTATTGTTGGGAAAGGAAAAAAAGGAAGGACACCAGTGGGAACAAGGGGGAGAGCCTGACCTCGAGAACCAAAGGGAAAAAGAAGAAGGGAAGCGCTGTCGGGCTGTGAGGCCAAGGCGATTGTTATATCGACGCACCTGAGCCAGCACACGCGCTGTGATGTCGCATTCCACACGGGCAGACAGCCAACCACGGCATTTCGCGACGCGGTGATTGGGGGATAGGGATCAACACACGAACTAGGCACATTCCTCGAGGGGCCGTCGGCGACACATCGTCAACAGGACTCGCAGCGCCGGCAAGCAAAAGGGATAAACACCATGTCTTGAACCCGCCTGATTACGCCGTGGTGATCCTCTCGGTAATTGTCCGACCAGGAGCTACCAAACTGCTCTACGCCGGCCCCTAGCCAATGCGAGGCTCGAGGCCTGCCACACCTCGCCATCGGTGTTGATGTTATCCACACGCGAAGTAGTGAGACAGCGCTTGGGGCCAACGATACCGGGACATTCCACTTGCTGGAGATTCGTGTGCTTGTTGTTTCTACTGCACTACAAGCCACCACCTCGACGCCTCCGCCAACCCGCCCTCCCCAGCCCTCGGGATCTTGCCGGGCGCCGCCCCCGGGGCATGATGCCATGAACGGGTTATATTCCGGGGCTGGGATGGCACTGCTTCTCGTGTCTTGCGTACCTCCAGGCGCCTCACGTTGGCATCTTTCCAGTCCAACGGCCTGGCCATATCTCTGGGCTGGAGGGTACCCATGGTATCGACGGCACAAGTGGGACGCGTTATCATCCTCCGATGTCTCAGACTCCCGGAAGGCAGATAGTGGCCGTCGGTTTGTCAAACTACCGTGTTATCGTTGACCCGCTGCGACCACCCCCACCGCTCTCCTGGTAAGCTCTTCGTCGTCCCAGCACATTCCACCTCGTTGCGCCCCGGGGGAATACACCTGCTCGAACAAGGCAGGGCCGAGTATCACAGGCCGAAAGAACATAAATAGGAAAAGAAACAAACAACCCCGCCTCAGTATGCATAAAACAAGACGGCCTCGTCGTCGGACTGGCGGATCTTCTTGTTCATGTGCTGGAGCCAGAAACGCATGACCCAGGCGCCGACGACGGTGGCGACGCTGAGGCCAGCGCTGGACCCCATGGCGAGCGTGTACCGCGGCGCGTCCCACTCCCACCACAGGTACGGCGTCCAGATAAAGGACACGGTGGCGGCCATGTTGGCGATGGCGAGCGACGAGGCCTTCTTCTCCTTGGTCTGCGAGCACGTGCTGGCGACCCAGCCTAGAATAATACTGTTTACGCTATAAGTGCCAACCGAAAAGACGATCATGGCGACTGCGCGGGTTGTCAGCGGTGTGCGGATGGAGGAATGAGGAGAGTGGGCAGCCGGGAGAACTCACAGTAGCGAGCACCCGTGTTCAGCGTCGCGCACCCCAGGACAAACCCGAGCACGGCAACCAACTTTCCAATCGTGATGTGCCACGTGCGCTCGTTGAACCTCCCCGACGACCACGCCCACGCGATGGACGTGAAGCCGGCGATCAGGTACGGCGGGCACGTCAGCACCAGCGTGATGGTTTGGTCGAAGCCGAGCGAGCTGATGACGGTGGGGAAGAAGTTCTTGAACCCGTTGGCGCCCAGGTGCATGTGCTGCATGTAGGCGAACAGCCAGACGCGGGGGTCCTTCGCCGCCTGCGCGAGCCCCCTCCAGGTCGACGTGACGCCCTTCTCGCCGACCGTGTCGCGCACGATGCGCTCGTGCGCCAGCTGCCGCTCCTCGGGCGTCAGCCAGCGCGTCGTCAGCGGCTCGTCGGGCAGCAGCCAGAACCCGGCGACGGCGACGACGAAGGTGACGACGCCCTGGATGATGAAGAGCCAGCGCCAGCCCTTGATGCCCATCATGCCGTCCATCTTGAAGATGCCGATGGCGATCAGGCCCGCGAAGGCGGTGGCCAGGATGTTGCCCGTGTACAGGACCGAGATGCGCGTCGCGATCTCCTTGCGCGTGTAGAAGGACGCCAGCATGTACAGCGCGCCCGGGTAGTAGGGCGCCTCGGTCACGCCCAGGAAGAAGCGTGTCAGCATCATGCCCGTGAAGCCACTGGACAGCGCCGTCAGCGCGCTCACGACGGCCCACAGTGCCATGAAGGTCGACATCCAGACGCTGGGGCGCACGCGCGTGAGCATCATGTTGGAGGGGAGCTGCATCAGGATGTATCTGTGGTGGTGGGTTCCGGCAGGTTAGCCTGGTGTTTTCTTGACATTTTCTTTGCCCCAAGTGGCTCCCGTTGACGCACCCGACAAACAATATCGAGATGCAAGTCTGGTACTCTCCCGGCTTGAGCTTGAGGTCCTTCTCGAGCCCGTTGAGGCGCGCGAGGGCGATGGCGTTGCGGTCCAGGTAGTTCAGCCAGTACATGAGCCACAGGATGGGCATGATCCAGATGTCCAGCTTGCGCACCAGCTTGATCTCGCGCGGGTCGGTCTTCTCGTGCGCGCCCGAGTAGTCGAGGGCGGCTCGGTTGCCCTTCAAGGGGTCGTCACCTTCGGCGTGCTCGACCCGGAGCGGCTCACCGCCCGTCTTCTCGGGCGCGATGGCATCCTTGTTGTCGACAGCGCTGTCTTGGTTCTGCCTTTGGGAAGACCGCTCGAGGTCTGCCTTGCCCATTGGTTTGTCCATCTTGCGTCTCCCTGGTGCAGCTTCGGCGGAATAGTGGGAGGCGTCTGCGGGAGGAGGACAGGTAGGCAACAAGACCGGGAGGAGCTTTGGAGTAAACCACATTTGCGGCTACCACTCCTCTCTTTATAGCTGCCCTTGATCTCCACATACACACATCCTTCCGCTTGGGCCTCGGGACTTTTCCGGGCGTCATCGTCCCTGGCCAGCCCTTGGTGACCCACGCTCTTCTCCCCGAGTCACCCTACGCGCAGAGAGATACTTCCTTGTATGCGTAAATCCGGCTGGAGCTAGGTGGGCGGAGGTTAGCCAAAAGTCTTGGGGCCCAGGAGGATTCGGGGAGGCTGGCTTGGAGAAGGCTTGGGTGCGCCATGCCGCCATCAAGCAACTCGGTCCGACAGGGCAAGCATAGGCGGTGGAAACAAGAGGACCGCCCAGTGCCTAGACCATCAGCTGCAGTGATGAAGCATGGCAGCCAATATGTGCCGAAAACGTCCACACTTCCCCTCATGATGGGGGAGAAGAGTGTGGGGTTATGCGGGGGATGTGGTCCTAGACCAGGGTGGTTTTGAGGGGAAGCTGCTGCCAAGATGCCAATACCTTGTCAGCGTTCCCAAGACATACAAAATGCTACGCGGACTGAGCGTCTTGAAGCTGCCGTCCGGCCTTTCTCCGGCTCGAAAAACCCATGCCAAGGGTCGCCCAGCAATGAAGTTTGTGTCTGCACCGTGATCAGCTCGCGAGCCTTGAAGCCAATTCATCACCCCAAGATCGCACGCCATATCCGTCCATAGCACGAGCCTCCGGATCTACAGTCGCAGGAACTCGCAGAGACACAAGTAGTAGCTCGAGGTTACATCCGGGGTGGACGAAACTGCGTCACCGTGACCCGACTGCACGAATCGTAACGTTATAAGTTGGAAGCACGCATATTGTACAGAGGGCCTGGGCCGGCCACGTGACCAGGCCTCCAGGCACCCACAGATATCTTGCACCCAGGGCCTCCGGCCTCTGGGGCTGCAATTCTTCCTAATACAACCCACCTCCACCACTTTTGACGACCCTACCTATCGGCTCTC
>JNVV01000024.1:490690-508687 GCA_000733355.1 Falciphora oryzae
TAGGTCGGCGAAGGCGCGGTGCTGGGCGTCGAGGCGCTCATGCTCGGGGGTGCTGGGGCCGAGGGGGATGGGGCCGGGTTAGCCCGGCGGGGGTTGGAGAGGGGAAGGGGAGGGAGCACGACATGTTGGTGCTTGGTCTTACTCGTTGGGGAGCTGGTATGGGCCGTTGGGGTCGGCAAATGTGCGGGTGGGAGCCGGAGCGCTGGTGGCTGCCATTACGATGTGTGGAAATGAGTGCCAAGGATGTTGTTTTTTCAGGGGCCAAGGAGAGTGAGAAGTGCGTTGGGTGATGGTGGCCGGACATGCACCCAGGAAGTCCCTGGGAGCCGGATGCTAATAAGGAAACCAGGCTCGACCATTGCGAGTGCATAAAAAGTCGGAGGATAAAATCACACAGGGCCGACCAACAGCATAATCGGAGAAAAAAACCTCTCCGACCGAAAGTTTCCTACGCTTTCTTCAGGGACCAGCGTCGTAGGATCCTAGATAGACGGCGATTTACATGCGCTTGGTTCTGCAGAGCGGATCCAGCAACCGAAACCCCCCCGAAAGCGTCAAGCTCGCACCATACGTTCTTGTCATGCGCTCCCCGCCCGCCGGACACGGCAAGGCATGGGACCCTTTGCCCACAGTGTGTAGACCAGCTGGTCTCTCATCCACCCCTCGGACTCGGGGGTGAGCTCCAGGTCAAAGTGCAGCACCAGCGTCGCGAGCAGCAGGCGGCCCTCGTGCCAGGCGAGATATCTCCCCAGGCAGTTGCGCGGCCCGACGCTGAAGGGCTCGACCGCGCCCAGATCGTCGCCGGCGTATTTGGGGTCGCCGAGCCACCGCTCCGGGTGGAACTCGTGCGGATCCCTGAAGAGGTCCGGCGAGGTGTTCATCGCGTACCCGTGCACCCCGACCGTCACGTCGCCCGGGACCCAGAAGTCTGAGATGGGAGCGCCACCGGCCGGCGTGCGGCGGAGGATTGCGCAGGGCACCTTTTTTTTTTTTTTTTTTTTTTTAATAATACGCATCAGCCGTTAGAAAAGGAAGGAGAAAAGCAAGACGGGAACATGGGTAGGTAGATAGCTGGTTGACATACTGGCGGGTAAATGCGCATCGTCTCCTGGAGGCAGGCGTTCATGAGCTTGAGAGACACGAGCCGCTCAAGCGTCATGTCGTTGACGCTCGAGAACGCGGGCCGCACCTCATCCTTGACTCTCTGCATCCACTCGGGATGCCTGATGAGCATGTACAAGGTGCCGGACAGCCACGTGCTGGTCTGCGCGCTTCAGCTGTGAACACATTCTCTTCTCGAGTCCCGACCTCGACCTTGGGCGTAAGGGATCCCAGGGCGCTTACCGTCTCGGTGCCGGCCAGCATAAAAATGGTGGCGGTGACGTAGTGCTCCTCCAACGTCAGCCCACCGCCCTGCTTCTCCGAGTTGTCCAGGATGCGCGACCAGAAGTCGGGCCGCTCGGGCGTGCGCGCCAGGCGCCTGTCGACGCGGTCCTTGCAGTACCGCATGTGCTCCCAGTGCTTCCTGCGCGCCGCCCTCGTGTTGAGCAGCGTGTCGGCGAGCAGGCGGCCCAGGGCAAAGTGCCGCAGGATGCGCAGCCAGGCGTCCAGCCGGATGCCCTGCACCAGCGCCTCGAGCCAGGGGTTGAAGCGCCCCTTCTCCAGCACCCCGAGGCTCTCGCCAAAGGTCAGGTCGGCCATGAGGTCGAACGAGACGCACTGCAGCATCCTGTTCAGGTCCACCGTCGCCGCCTGCTGCTCGGCCCCGAGCCTGCCGTCGAGCCAGCCGCGCATGGCGGCGGCCCAGGACCGCAGCAGCGGCTCCTGCTCGCGCAGGGCGGCGTCGCTGAAGGCATGTGCGAGGATGCGGCGGTGGCGGGCGTGCGCGGCGTCGCCGATGGAGTTGACGTGGTCGGCCTCGATGACGGGCGTGAAGTACATGATGGGGTCCTTGGCGAGCCGCGGCTGCCCGGGCCTCTTGAACCCGTAGATGTCGCTCCAGCCGCGTGCGCCCGAGGCGACCGAGAGCTCGCGCGGCGCCACCTGCACCACGGGGCCGTACCTGGCGTGCAGCGCCGGCATGGCCTCCATCTCGCGCCCGCGCGACTGCACGTACGCGTGCGGGATCCCGGATATCTTGTTCCACACGGGGCCCGGGAACTGGCTCATGGGGCCCCAGAAGACATCGTAGATGACGTACAGGACATAGGTGATGAAGGCGAGGGGAAGGAGTGCTTGCAGCCGTAGTCCTAGAAGACCTCTGACTACCAACCCCACCAGCACGCCGTCCTGGGAAGGGGACGTGAGATCCGGCATGGTTGACTATTGGACAGAAACGTGCTGAAGGGGCTGGCACACGACAGTTTCGAGGAGGTGTTTGAAGATGGGAGGTGTCGACATCAAGCGTGCTTGATACTGCCTGCCCTCCATATTGGTCTCTGCACATGTGCGGCAGCACGGGTCTAAAAGAGTGTCCGTCCCGTCGGCAGATGATACCCACTCGCCCGGCTTAATTCATTTGGTTCTGATTCGGTACGCTTTGGCTGTCTCTACTATGACAGGCGCCGACGAGCAGGCGGGGAAGAAAAACCCTCCGATGACATCCGAAATTACCATCCATTCGGAGTAGAGATGGGAAGATGGAGACAGTTCACAGCATACCATGATTATCCGCTATACACAAATTCTTAGGAGTATCGAGATGGAAGCAATTTATACGACTACGACTGATAGTATGTAGTCTTCAGTCCTCCCAAGACGGGCACATCTGTGTGGCCGCCCTCCACCGCCTCTTGAACGTCTTCCTTGACCCGTGCCTTGACCCACTCGCCCGCCGTGATGCCCGCCGCCTTATCGCCCTCCTTGTCCAGCAGTCCCAGCCTCCTCAGCAGCGGGCTGTCGAGCGTGCGCAGCTCCAGGCCGTGGGCCGGCCTCACAAAGTACAGCAGGCCCAGGCGGTCCTGGGCGCACTGGTCCGGGGGCGGGGTGACGACGCGGTGGACGCTGCTCCGGAGGTAGCCGGCGGACCAGAACTGCAGGGCGTCGGCGATGTTGACCGTGATGGAGGCCGGGTAGGGCCTCACCCACTTCCAGGAGCCGTCGCGCATGCGGATCTGCAGGCCGGCGATGGGCTGACGGAACAGCAGGCTGATGGTGCCAAAGTCGGTGTGCCCGCCCGCGTAGACGTTGCCGAACTTTTCGTTCTCCTCGGCCGGCCGCGCGTGGTAGAGCATGTAGCGCAGGTGGCAGTCGCTGACGTCGCCCCAGGCGTGGCCGCGGGCGAGCGCGTCCTCGGGCAGCTCCAACACCAGTGCGATGAGGGCCAGCAGCTTGCGCGCCACGTCCTCGACGATGTGGCGCTGGAACCGCTCGATGGCGGCGCGGTGGCGCGCGACGACCTCGGGCTGCGACCGCTCCAGCTTCCCGTTGAGCTTGAAAAGGTTGTAGAACTCGACGTTGTCGCGCAGGCCCGGGAACTGCTCGCGCGTGCCCCGCGGCCGGTACCCGTTGTAGCTGCCCGCGGTGATGTCGGCGACGTGCCTCAGCTTCTCCTCGAGAGGCAGCTCGAACAGCGCCTTGCCTATCGCGAACTGCTCGTCCACCACGTCCTGGTCGAGCCCGTAGTTGATGACGTAGAAGAAGCCGAGCTGGTGCACGGCGTCGCGGAGCTGGCTGGCGAGCCTCTGCTTGCCGCCGGGGGCGTCGAACTGCGACAGGTCGAGAGTGACGAACTCGGCCCAGTCCACTGGCGGTGCGCATGCGATCAGCGATGCAAAAGGGGTGTCTTCATCTGCATGGCCCACTTACTTACATTCATACTTGGTTTCTGCGGGCTGCTTGTACTTGGGGAGCGCAGCCGTCGCAGTGACAGTTTGGACTTGGGTCGTCATCTTTTCCCATCGATGTATTCGCTTTCGTGTATGAGGTTAAGGCCTATCACATCACGCTATCTGCTGATCATAACCCGTTCGACCCTGTTCCATCCTTCCAGCAGCGATATTTGGTATTTAGCCCTCCCAATATTCGGGATACCCCGCACGGCCTGCAACTTTTATCACCAGTAAACAGCGGCGAGCGTCGCGCTAGGATCTGCTCGGGCGGCGGGAGCTGTTCGGAGGGTATTATCGGAGGATTTGACATGACGATTCGGTGGGATTCGGCAACCGACGCCGAATACCTATGTAGATAGCTCACTATGATCGGAGGATGAGACGAAAGGCAATCGGCGGAGGCAATTACCTCTTTGGATTAATTGTGCTGCCAAGAGAACCCAGAATCCAGCGAGGCCATCAGAAAGGAATAGGTCCAGCAATACCAGCGCGTTCCTCAGAGGCCGGCCTCGTGTGGTGCCCTAGGCGGTACAGCCCAATCATAACCATTGTCCCCACCATGCCCCAGCCAACAAAGGCGCTGCTATGCCTCCACGGCACCGGCTCGACGGCGCGCATCTTCCGCCTGCAGCTGGCAAAGCTCCGGCTCCTGCTCAAGGACGAGTTCGAGTTCGTCTTCATGAACGCCCCGTTCCCCGCCCCGCCGGGGCCGGGCATGCTGCCCGTGTTCGCGGGCGCGGGGCCGTTCCAGGGCTGGTTCAACCCGACGGCCTCCTCCCCCTCCATCGACGGCCGCCTCGAAGCCATCAACGACGCCGTGCGCCGCGCCGTGTCCGACTGGGCCGCCGGCCACCCGCACGCCCCCATCGTCGGCCTGCTCGCCTTCTCCGAGGGCGCCCTGGTCGCCAGCCTGCTGGCCTGGCAGCAGCAGGCCGGCCGCGCCTCCTGGCTGCCCCCCTTGCGCTTCGTCGCCCTCATCTGCTGCTTCTTCCCCGACGAGGCCGCCGCCCACATGCGCGCGCACCGCTCGCCCGGGCCCTGCGCCGACGATGACGATGACGACGACAACGACGGCGCGCGCATCCACGTCCCGACCCTGCACGTCCACGGCCGCCGCGACTTTTGCCTCGCGCGCGCCAGGAAGCTCGTCCGGGACCACTGCCGGCCCGACTCGACGCACGTCATCGAGTTTGAGGGCGGCCACCAGGTGCCCAGCCGACCTCAGGATTGTGGCGAGGTAGCAAGACACATCTTGAAATTAGCACGGGCTGTCTGTGTTTAGTCAGACCCGCCAGGAGATTGGAGTTTCGGAGTTTGTTGAAGCGGAATACCAGAAGCGCGGGGACTGGGTTAGGCAGTGGATTGGTGTATCGATATTACCTCTTTGAAGTGCAGTAGAATCGTATCCCGGTAACTCCTGATTGGAGAATTGTGATGGATATGTTGCTAAATTTGGGTGAACACCCTTTTCGCCTTTTTTTTACCACGCAGTTCTCATGCAAAGAAAACGGAAACGCCAACCGATACAGAAACCACAAAAAACACCCTTTAGTACAATCATCTCATCCGACAGCCCTGATCCAGCGCCGCGGCACCCAGTATCTCCATGTACTCCCGCAGGACGACCTCCACGTCCCCGGCCCCGTAAATTCCCATGTTCAGCTTGAACGTCACCAGGGGCTCCTTGGTTGGGTCGTCTGACATCTCGAGCGTGATGTCGTGCGGCGTGCCGGCCCGGTCGGCGAGCACGCCTTCCATCGTGGCCTCGCCGATCCTGCCGCTCTCGGCCTGGCCCTGCTTGTAGTCGAACACGGCGCGGAAGAGCGGCTGATCGCCGCCGCGGCCCAGCCGCTCTAGCAGCACGTGCGCCGGCACCCTCGAGTGCTGCAGCGCCGCCCGCATTAACTCCTTGGTCTTGCCCAGGGCGGTCGAGAAGGTATCTTCGTCGTCATCGTCGTTGCCGCCGCGGCTGCTGCTGGCTGACAACCGCACAGGCAGCATGTTGACGTACGGCCCGAAGGTGGACAGGTCGTCAAGGTCTGGCCGGTTGGCGTCAGCCACGCCCACCACCACGTCGTCGGCCGCCTCGCCGCACAGCCGGGCGAGCAGCGACTGGTACGCCGTGAGGTAGAACTGCATCGGCGTGGCCTTGGTCCGCCGACTGGCCTCTCGGATCTTGGCCGCAACCACCGACGCCACCCGCATCTTGGCCGTGTGCTGTTTCCAGGTGGCCACCGCCGCCGTCCTTGTCGACAAATCTGCTCCTTGTGGGGCCTGCCCAAGTGCCAGCACGGGCAGCGCGGGGGCCGGGGGCTCGTGCACTGACGTCCAGTAGGCTACATCATCCTCCATGCCGCCATGCTCGTACTTGGCGCGCTGGCGGAGCGCAAAGTCGTGATACTGCGGGGCGGGAGGAAGCGAGGCGGTGGCGCCGCCGCCGTAAAGCTGCGCCAGCTCGACAAACAGTCGTTCGTATGTCCAGCCGTCCATGACCAGGGGGTTGTAGGCGACAATCAGGATGTGCTCGTCGGCGGCCCAGTAGAAGTCCACGAGCCGTAGCGTGTCGCCTGAGCCGACGTCGTACTCGCTGTTGTTGACATCGGCAAACCCCCGCTCTGCCGCGGCACGGTCGGCCACCGGCACGGCCTCGAACCCCACATTTGGCTCGTCCATGACGACCTGCGTAGGCATGCCGCCGTTCTCCGGGTCGTTGAGGAATCGTGTGCGGAAGATGGAGTGCCGCCGCAGCAGTGTGTCGAAGGCGCGCGTGAGTCGGGACAGGTCGATGTATCCCTTCATGTACATGCCGATGGTCGAGTTGAACGTGGTCTTCTCTGGAGCTCGCTTCTGCAGATTCCACCAGTTCTCCTGTGTGAGCGACATGGGAACCCGACGATGGTGGGGGTTCAAGCCCCTATTGTTGAGGGTTCCGTTGGCCTCGACACCGTTGGGCGTGGGAGTCATTTCGGGTCCGTTGCCATTAACTTCTCTAGCAACCGGCTCTGCGCCGCCGTTGGCCTCCGCCACCAGAGGTATGGCGGTATGTTGCAGCCGTGCGGCGGCTTCTTCGGCAAGGTCATTGATCGACGCGCCTCCAAGAATCTTGAGAAGAGGAAGGTCGAGATGAAGGTTTTTGGAGAACCTAGATTCCGTCTTAGAAACTTGATACTTGCATTCCTGTGATCATTTGAACGCAGCGCACTTACCAGGTTCCGACGGTGACTGCACTGAGGGAGTCGACTCCCTGGTCGATGAGTGGAGTATCGAGGTTGACGCTGTCCTCTTGGGGGATTTGCAGCGTCACCCGCAGCTTCTCTGCTAACCCGTCTAACGGTGCGTAGTCCGTGTTAGGATTAACTCGAGTACTACTCGCAGAGACTCGTACCATCCCCAATAGCAGCAGATGCCAGACTTACCGGTGATGATCTGTCTCACTTCACCCATGGTGGTTGCCTCCAGCAGACTCTCCTTGACCGAAACGAGCGCGCCCCCAGAGGCCCCCGTCTTGCCCCTCTGCTCGGCTAGAATGAAGTGGCCAAGGCGAGGGTCGTCAAAGTGCGGAATCAGCGCCCTGTTTGCTGGGTCGAGGTAGCGCATGCCCGTGATGACTTCGACATCGCCGCCGCGCTCCAGGTGACCAGGCCGACCGGCGACGACGGACTCGGCGAAGAGTGCGTGCAGCTCGTGCTCCGAGACCTTGTCGAACTTGAAGCTGATGGTCTCGTACTCCTCGTCACGGCCCTGTCGGACTATGTAGCCGACTCCCCAAATGGCGCCCATGTCCATAGTTGACCCTGCCAGGCCGCGCGACCGCCGCTGCTGCGCCAAAGCGTGTGTGTACGCGTTGGCTGCGCTATACGCGCTCTGCCCCGGGTTTCCGCACACCATTACGAAAGACGACAGCATGACGAAGAACTCGAGTGGGCTCTGGGACTCGTCGATGCGCTCGTTCAGCAGCTCCGCACCCCGAACCTTGGGTCTTAGGACAGCCTGCATCTGCGAGAGTTCCATGTTCTCGAGCATAGCGTCATGAAGGCTACGACGGGGTTAGAGAGAGAAGAGAAAGGAGACTGGAGTGGATTACGGGGGTAGAGGGTGGGAACTGGAGGTACTTACACGAGAGGACCAAATGCCACTCCTCCCAGAGCGGGCATCTCACTCCTGATCTTGGTCAGGCCCTCGTCAAGGGACTTTTCATCCGCAACATCCCTGTGTCCACGCGTCAGCCATAGATACAATCTCCATGTAGCAGCACGAGATGATCTAGAAAGCCAACTAGGCTCGGGTCGGGCCACGAAAGACCACACGCAAGAGAAAAAAAACACTTACATGGGAAGCACCATAACATTACCACCAAGATTCTTCATATCATCGATCCACCGCTGTTCAACGCTCGGGCGTCGGCTGGATAGCACCACATGCCTCGCTCCGCAGCCAAGCATCCAGCGGCAGATGGAGCGGCCCAGGTCTCCAGCCAGGCCGACCAGCAGGTACGTGCGGTCCGGGGAGAAGAGCCTGCCCGAGTCGATCGGCGCGACACGCGCCGAAACCGCATCGTCCGCACGCCAGTCCGCCACGGCTGAGAGCTCGATGGGGCGCTGCAGCGTCACGAATTCTTGGGCCGGAGTGGCTGGAATGACACAAGTCTTTGCGGCACCTTGGGGGGATGACCGATCGCGGGATGAGGCAGATACTGCTCCAACTGCGTCGCTCAGCATGTCCCGAGCTATGCCATCTTCCAGTTTGGTCCATGCCGCGGCCAAAAGCCGAGCGACGTGGTCAATATGGAATACTGGGCAGCCCGCTCGAGCGAAGTGGCTGGAGAGACTGCTGGCTAGGCTCACGGGGCTGCTAGGGTGGGCTGACAGGTCGTAGAAGGCGCTCACTGCGTTGCCTGCCACGGGCAAACTGACCAAGAGCTGATTCTGGGCTGCTCGGTCGTGCAGTTGGACCCAGGAAAACTCGGCGCACAGTTCCAAAGGACGAGGTTGTGTGGAAACGAAGGTTACGTGGACTCTCCGCCTAGTGGCACGGAGGGCGATTCTAGAGACGAAGGGGGCAGCCGCCATGAAGACCACGATGTGGGCGCCGAATGCAGCGTTTTCCAACAAGGTCTGAGCAACCAAGTCGGCAGCGATGGCAAGCAAGAAGTCTGGGCTGCTGGGAGGAAGCTTCTGTTGTGCTGCAGCGGCCAAAGGTATCATGTGGCTGCGCTGCACTTGGACCAGGGAGCCATTCTCCTGGGCCAGGGCCACGACTGTGGGGACAGCACCATCCTCGCCAGGGGTGGTTCCCAAAACGAGGTGGAAGTAGCCCAAGTGGCCAACGCGCAGCGCCCTGACGAGAGAATGGCTGACGCGAATCGTGGCAACTGAAGAGCCACCGAACCTCGCAGGCGCGTACGACTTGTTTGACTGCAGATATATCGTCCGGTCGGAGTCGGCGTGGCGCATTACAACGGCATCTTGGCGTGGGTCGTGGTCCGCCAGGATCTCTCTGCGCCGAGCGTTCAGTCGGTCGTTCATGCGTCTGTCTGGCTTTAGGCGTGGAATTTGCGTGCGTGCGGATGTGGTATTGACATTGCTTGAAGGGGTGTAGTAGAGCTCCGGCTCGGCAGTCCAGAGAATCCCGGCGTCATGCCAGTCAGAGCCCTCCTCCAGCCGCAGGAGGTGCTGGCACAGCTCGCGCGGATCGAGGCGATCAAGCAAGTGTCCCACAACGTTCAAAATTTGGATTTCCACGTTAAGGTACTCGAGACGGAGTGTGCGCAGGGGCCCTATGGCCATAGCCTGGCGAGGATGCGCCACCCAAGCGTCCTCCATCACCCAGAGCATGTGTCGTGCCGCGTTGCAGACCCTCTTGATGGCCCCAAACTGCGCCTGGTCCAGATCGGCGAACAGCGGGTCGTCAAGCTCCGAGAGGATCAAGAATGTCGGCTTTGTTTGCATTGCGCCCAATGTGCCCACGTCCTGGAGGCGCGGAATCACGGAAACCTGACGATCCGGAAGCTGTCTCTGCACCTCTCTAATCAGCCTTCTTGTCTTTTCTGACAGCCCACCGACAATCATGATCGGGCTCTGCTTGGGCGACGGGGAGATGGAGAGAGGCCGGGCCAGGCGCAGCATCTTGTCGTTGACGGCCTGCGCGCGGAAGACAGAAGTCGGGAAGATGTGGCCCTCGTCATCTTCGAAGCGGCTAGCGACACCGTCGAATCCGGTCTTCTTCAAGATTTCGTCCCAGGCCTGGATTCCAACATACGGCTGCAGGAGCCGCCCCTCGTCGACACCCGCCCACCAGTCGGCGAACAAGCCGAAGATGAAACCGATGCGCGAGTGCTGGTTATTGGTGAGCTCGACGACAAGCAGGTGGCCGCCGGGCTTGAGGAGGCTCCGCACGTGTGTCATGGTCTCTTCCAGCCTGGGTGTGGCATGCAGCACATTGGAGGCGATGACCAGGTCGTATGCATGCTTGCCAAACCCTTGGTCCTCCGGAGAACGCCGCGCATCCAGCGAGCGGAACTCCATGCGATCCTCGAAGGCGGCGAACCTGTCGTGCGCCTTTTCGAAGAAGCTAGTGGATATGTCGGTGAAGGTGTAGCTGTTGAAGGCCGGTGCGTTGTCGTTTAGGACGTATCGCGTCGCACCTCCAGTGCCGGCACCTGATCTCAGGGGTCAACAGAGTTCTCAGGGGCCGAAAAGCCGGGGTTTGGTCGGCCTGACTTACCTATCTCTAGAATATCCATCCTCTGGTAGCGATGGGCAATAGGTCGGAGGGCATCTTGGAGATAATAGTACGCCGGCCCGAACCCGGTGTCGCTAGCGTAGAACTCGGTCAGGAGTCCGTCGTGGTCCATAAGCTCGAAAGCGTTTCTGTCGCCGAAGAAAACCTCTCGGAGGCCCTCGCCGACCCGCTGGATCAGCCGCACATGGGAATTTGCACCCCATCTAAGGTTGCCGACAGGATACGGTCAGCGTCCGTGCCAATGCATCGTGGACATGGTGGGATAGGATATACGTGCCCGTCAACCAGCTCCGCAACGTCGGCCTCAGCGTCAGCTTCCCATGTTTTGCTGTAGAACATGCTCCGCCCGGTTTTGGCTAGCTCGATGACATTCTCGAACCATTTGACTTGGCGCTCGTGGTGCTCCGCCAAGCCACCCCTTTCCATGGCAGTGAGTCCACGCAGGAACCTCGAAACGTAAAAGTACACCATGCGCTCCATGACGCGCGCGACGTCCCTGTCGTAGTCCTTAGCCGCGCGCTCGGGCTTGTTGAGTAGCACGTCGGGCTCTAGGACGTCCCACTCCCACCTCATGAACATATGGTGGTCGTTGGCGGCTGCGGCAGCCGAAGCTGTCTTGGTCGTGATGTTCTCGATTCGAACCACGACATCCCCGCTGTTTCCGCAGCCCGGAACAAAAACCTCGATGTCGCCGCGCACAGCGGCGGCACCCGAGCGTCCCACGTCCCCGGACGCGTGATAGGCCAGCTCGGCGGACGACAACGCGGCGGCGCAGAGCTGCGGGTTGATAGCGATCCGGCCAATGGACGTGGGAACCAGCAGCGAGCGCATGAGGCCATCACCAGGAGCTGAGACGGCACCGATCAGGGTTTGGAAGGCGACGTCTAGCACAGCCGGATGCAGCAACAGCTGTTGCTCCTCATTATCATCCTTGGGCGGGGGGACGGCGATGGTGCCGCATGCGTGGAAGTCGGCACGCCGGATCGAGGTCAGGCCGCGGAACTCGCGTGTGTAATCGTATCCCACCGCGGACAGCTCCTTGTAGAAGGAATCGACGCTGATGGACGTCATGTGTGGGGGCGTCTCGGACGGCGGCGGGAGGGTTCCGTGCGAGGAAGCCGGACCCCAGGTCACGACGACGCGGCCGCTGGTAGAGGGGGACAGGGCCGTCTCCCGAGCGAGACAGCAATCGATGCGGAAAGACGCAGTGAGATAGCCGGTACTTGAAGGGGCCTGGTCAACATCAAGCGACAGGCTGAGCTCGACCAGGCTGTTTTCGTCGTCGAACGTGACAGCCTTGAAGATTTGCACGTCCAGGACCTCGATCAGCTGCACGTCGAGACGGCCGCCAGCGGCATGCAGCGCCGCCTCAGCGGCCATGACCACGTAGCCCGCTCCTGGAAACACCGTCTGACCTTGCAACTGGTGGCCATCAAGCCAGGATATGTCACGCGGCTTGATGGCGTTGTGCCACCGCAGTGCTGTCGCGGTGCTCAGTGCTGATAGCTTGCCCAAGAGGAGGTGTGGCTTTTGCTCGCGTCCACCGAGGAACGTTGCTGTGATGCGCGAATCGTTCCAGTACGACCTGGAGTGATCCCAAGGATACGCCGGGAGGACTCTCGAAAGGTCCCTGACGGGCATCTTGGGCAGTGCCTCGACCATGCCTTTGAGGTCGACACCATCGGAGCCGAAACGCTCCCAGATATAACCCAGAGCGCCTGAAAACGCATCGAGACTGTCTACTCCGCGTCGCATGCACCCGGTGTACGCAACCTTACTGGAAGTGCAGGCTTCAATCGTGCTCTGACTGGGGCCTTGCAGAGCAGGGTGGCAGCCCACTTCGATGGCCAGATCGATAGGAGAGTGTTCTGTGACAACGTGCGCCAGGGCCTGTGTGAAGAGCACAGGCGAGAGCAGGTTATCAATCCAGTATTGGGACGTGACGTCGCTCCTCCTCATGCGCTTGGCTTCCTTCACAGACGAGATCCATATGGTTTCGGGCTCAAGGGTGCCTTGTTTCCCGATCACCTCGCAACCACTCTCTCGAAGGGATTTGACATAGGGACCGGTGCACGGCTGCATGTGGGGCGAGTGGTAGGCTTTGTTGACCTTTAGTAGGCGTGCGAACTTCCCCTCGTCAGCAAGTATGGCCTCGGCCTCGCGGACAGCGTCGGCATCGCCAGATAAAGTGATGCTATCAGGCGCATTGCAAGCCGCCACGCAAAGTCGTCCCTCCATGGCTTCCAACTCGCAGAGCTCCTGAGCGTCCTCAAGCGTGCAGCCGGTAGCAAGCATGGCGCCGCCTTGCTCGACGCCGTTAGGGGACGAGGCCAGCGAAGTAACCCTGCCGCGCAGGTGTGCGATACGGATGGCTTGCGACGCCGTGATGAAGCCGGCCGCGAACGCGCACGCGATCTCGCCTGAGCTGTGCCCAACCACAGCCTTGAATCGGACCCCGGCACTGGAGAGAAGGTGCACCAGCACGATCTGCACCGCGCAGCAGAGGGGCTGCGAGTAGTTCGCATCGTGGACGTTTGAGTCCCCGCTCTCCAGTGACAGCTGCTCGCGGAGCGTCCAACTAGGTCGGTAGGACGCAGGAAGCGTTCGCAGGGACTTGTCGAGCTGGTCGAGAACATCCCTGGCCTGTGGGATGCAAGACACCAGTGCCTTGCCCATGGCCGGCCACTGAGCGCCCTGTCCCGTGAAGATGCCCACAACTTGTGGCGTGCGCTGAGCCCCGCCTGTCGTCACAAGACCTTCCTTGTTCGCAATGGATGCAATGGCCGCCTCCAGTGCCGAACAGGCTGCTGGTATTGTCTGGGCGACAAGTGCGCGGCGCGTGCTTAACACTGATCGCTTTTGCCACAGCGTCCAAGCGAGATCCTGGATCTGAACACCTGGCTCTTTTTTCAGAAACGACACCAGACTCTCCATCGTGGCTCTTAATGCCGTCTCCGAGTTGGCTGACAGCACTAGAGGCAGTACCGGAACGGTCGAGCTCTGCTTGTTGCGGCTGCGGCCGGGAAGGGGTGCCGCGAAGTGTTCGACGATGGCGTGCGAGTTGGTACCGCCGAAACCTGACCAGGACGTTAGCACCACATCGGCAAGCAGCAAAACCCAGGGCCCGCTTAGGTGCTTACCGAAAGAGTTGACACTGGCGCGCATTGGCGTGTCGGGTGGGAGTTCCGGCCATGGCTGAGGCGCCTTTGCAACCAGCTTCAGGTTGCCGTAGAAAGGTTCAACACGAGGCGACAGGCGCTCAAAGAGCAGATTGGGTGGGATGAGCCGGTGCTTCATTGCCAGAGACACCTTGAGAAGGCCCGCGATGCCAGCCGTTCCCTCGGTGTGCCCGACGACGGTCTTGATGCTACCGACATACAGAGGCTTCTCTCCTCGCCCGCGCGCTCTGCCATCAAAGAAAACACTGGCGATGGCTTCGGCCTCTTGCGGGTCACCGGCTGGAGTCCCAGTGCCTTAACGGTGCTGCCTGTCAGTCCTGGTGGTGGTCTAAGGTTACGGGAATCGGTGGGCTATCTCACCGTGAGCCTCGAAGTACTGGCAACGGTCCTTGGGGTGCAGGGGGTCCAGTCCAACAGCCGCGTATGTGCTGCGGATGAGCGCCTCCTGCGCATGATGGTTAGGCATGGTGATGCCCGGCGACCGGCCATCCTGATTGACACCCGTCTCGCGAATGAGACACTCTATCTCGTCGCCATCCGCCAGGGCCCGGCTCAGGGTCTTGAGGACCACGGCAGCCACGCCCTCCTGTGGTGCGCGAATGCATCGGTTAGCACCTGGAAAGAAGAACGAAAACGCTTGTCTTGTGACGGCAGACGGGCACCTAACTTACCCCTCGAGCATACCCGTCGGCACCTGCATCCCACATTCGGGATCGCCCAGTGGGTGAGAGCATGTTGAGCTTGCTTTCCACGACGAACGGAACTGGAAACAGAGATATCAGTCGCTGGTCGGGCTGTGCGTGTGGGGTCACAGCACAGTGCGGTCAATTACCTGGACTCAGTATCAAATTCGCTCCTGCCGCGACGGCCACTTTGCTGCCACCGGTGCGAAGCTGTTGAACAGCATGATGGACAGCCACCTGATCCTCTTGTTAGGTTAAGCCCTCGCGCCGACGGGGACGATAGGGGTAGACGATCTTACCAGCGATGAACTGCAAGCGGTGTCGATCGTCATCTGCAGAAGGCATCAGCAAGTATTTTTTTTTTCTCTGCAGCTTGAATACTCAACGTACACTTGGACCATGCCAGTCAAAGAAGTAAGAGATTCGATTTGAAAGGATGCTCGCTGCCGTGCCCGTCGCCGCGTACGTCGGGATCGTGTCGAGGTCATGGTTGACAATGTCTTTGTAGTCGTTCATCATCTGACCAACGTAGACAGCAGTATCGGACCCCTGGAGGTCTTCGATCTTCAGACCCGCCATACACAGGGCCTCGTAGACGGACTCCAGAAGCAGCCGATGCTGCGGGTCGATGACCTCGGCCTCATGAGGCTGGATGCCGAAGAAGCCGGCGTCGAAAGCACGAATGTTGCCATCCAGAAAGTATGCGTAAGGAGCGTTTGTGCGGCCATGGAAGGATCCATCGCGGTGGTAGAACGAGTCCACATTAAAGCGCGAGGGCGGCACTTTGGTCAGAAGGTCCCGCGGGTTGCTGAGGACTGTCCAGAGCTTGGATGGGGAGTCGGCGCCCCCGGGAAACCGACAGCCTGACCCGATGAGGGCGATGGGTTCGGTAAGCCCCGGTGGCTTGTGCTCGGATCCCATTGCGACAAATACCGGACAAGTGGTAAAGGATTATGGGGTGAAATGCGAAGGCTAGGTCGGCTAATTATTAGAAACGAAACTGCTCTCTAAGTATGTTCAACTTCGTTGAGCAAGTTGCGACCGAGGAGGTGGGTTGAACCACATTAGCTAGGAGGTAGGTCGGTCCTGACGATAGCGGTCTCGAGATATCGCGTTCGTTCGTCTCAGAAAACTGCGAGGATTCGATCCTGTAATTAGACGAACTTCCCTCTCTAGCTGGAAATCATGTGAATTTTTGCGGCCGCATACGACCCAGACCATATTCGGATACTAAGAACCGACCCGGGGTGCCGAAAAGAAAAGGCAAAAATAACCTCAATTTCGTGCAGGGGAATCCTGCACCCCATTCGGCCAGCAGAAAAAAAAAACCTCCCGACCCCCGAAAGCTCCGACAAAGCGAAGATAGGAAGCCGTAAAAACTGAGGCGGACATTCATGAGCAAGAAAGGCAGGAAAGGTGTGCGAGGTCCAGATAGTGGGTACCAAATGTGCATAGACGAATCCCACGAAATTACCACCCCAAAATGGGCAGCACCAGCACTTTCACGCCGCCGGCGGTCCAGGAAGCCGTAGTGGCCGACGCGGCCGGCAGGCCCGTTGTGTCCCACTCGGCACCCTGCCCACAGCTCGGGCCGTCACAGATCTACGTCCGCACCGAGGCCGTGGCCATCAACCCGAGCGACACCAAGATGACCGGCGACTTTGTGACCCCCGGTGCCCTGTTCGGCGCCGACTACGCCGGCACCGTGGTGGCCGTGGGGTCCGAGGCCGCCGCGGCAGCCAAGGTCGGCGACCGCGTCTGCGGCGCCCAGCACAGCATGCACGCCGCGGCGCCGGACGGGAATGTGGGGCCTACAGTCAGCAAGCGATTCTCTTGGGCGGCATCCGCCCGCTTACAAGCTGAGCCGCCGCGGCAGCCAAGGTCGGCCGTGGACGGAAAAAAAGACGTGGATCTAGTGCGAGTCGCCAAGGAAGCGAGCGAAAGAGGCAGAAAAGCGGAAAGGTCAGTACATCGAGAAGCAAGTGTCAAAAGGCCTTCTCTCGTGACCAAGACGACGAGTAAGCTCATCTTCGGAGCCGTGACAGGCCAGCCATTAGAGGTTGGCCCATCGGCAGCAGCTCAACCTCCTCCCCCGCTCACGCGTTCCTCCTGCCGCGCCAAGTTTATGGGCTTTTGCGTTGTTCCCGAAGCTGGTGTTGAAAACCGGAGCTGGGGGTACGGCGATGGAGACGAAAAGCCCGCTGCGATGCTATAGTTGAGCTGCCGTCCCAATCGAGCTTCCCCGGTGACAGCCCAGCCCATTACGGCAGCGAACTTGAATCAGCATCCTCGAATCCGCTCGTTCATTATGCAGTTCCAAATATCAAACGTGCACGATAATCTTGCAGGTTCATTGCCAGCATATCAAGGATGAGATCCGCATTGCTTCAGCAGCTGGGGAAAGGCCATGACAGCAGAATTTTTGGGTTGTTAAATCCCGAGCCAGGCCCTGGCAGCAGCGCAAAGACTTGCTGCTGGATCCACGCATCAAGGTAGCATAAAGGAAAATGCAAAAGAATATGCTGCAATTTACATGTAGGGGTAACGGTTTATTTTGATCACTGGACGGACCTGGAGGTGGCGCGCTGACAGCCTCACCCCTGATAGCCGGCTTGGCCATCTTGCCCGATCACCCACGCCTCATTGCTCCGCGCCCGCTGTTCCTCTATAACCCAGAGGAGTTGCGGCGACGTTCGTCGGGCTGGTGCCGTCCGAATGCTTATCCGACGCCGACTCATTTTGTAATATCGGGGCCGTCCGACGACCTTCTCCTCCTCCTCCCAAGCCCGCACCTACCAGCCGCGCAGTTGTTGCTCGCTGCGAAGACGGCGTCGTGCGACTGCCCCACTCGAGTTTGTCTCGAGCGAGCTTGTCGGAGGAGTCGCTTTTTGCGTCGCCGGTTGAACCCGCCGCCGCCGCCGCCGCCGCCGCCGCCGCTGTTTCCGGGCCGGGCCATTCTCGAAGCCTGCGCCCAGCCTGCTCGCCCCCAGATGACCGCCCATGCTTTTCTGGAAGAGCCATCACGGGCGGTTCGGATGGCAATGGCTGCGCGTCTGCCTCGAACTTTGGGAAGTTGTCTTCGTTCAAGCCGAGGATCGCTTCTAGCCTTCCTACGGTATGTTCGGGGTCTTCGGCATGTCGATCGTCGGAGTCGAGCTCGTAAAAGGAGCAGAGATAATGCAGAACCTGGCGCTGCTTATCGGTCGATGGCCTTTTAAGGGCGTAGAATTCCCGGGCGTTGCGGGGAAACAAGGCGGAATCGGGGTATGTCGATTCGCCCGCTTCGGGCTTGATGATGGGGATTAGTGCGATTGGCCGGAGTGAGAGAGAGAGAGAGTTTATTTAACGTCGGTAAAGTCGGGATCTACCAGTCCCTGCCTCCCAAAGGGCATACGACGTGCTAGCGCTACCTAAGCTTATCTACACCAGGCTATAGTGCTGCCGTCAAGGCGGCTAACAAATTAAACCCGAAGGCACACGGAGGTCGGGCCGCGTTCCGGCGCTCCTTGTTGGTAAGCGGGCGATCGGCGGAAGGGCATATATATACGCCAGGGCGTTGTGAGC
>JNVV01000024.1:508728-525609 GCA_000733355.1 Falciphora oryzae
CCACGGCGCCTTTGGCGGGTACAACGTCACCAACGGCGCCGTGTGGTTGCGGCTGCCACCCGCGTGGCCGGTCGAGGCTGGCGCGTCGCTCGGCGCCGGCATCAGCACCGCCGGCCTGGCCATCAGGGCGCTGGGCCTGCCGCTGCCCGACAGGCCCGTAGAGAAGCAGGCGCCGGTGCTGGTTTACGGGGGCAGCACTGCCACCGGCACGATTGCGATCCAGCTGCTGAGGCTGTGGGTAGCCCCAACTAGTAAAGCGGCAACCTATTCATGACTGTGAGCTAACGGGACGTACTCTACCCAGCGCGAATTTCACCCCAATCGTAACCTGCTCGCCCAAGAACTTTGACCTCGTGCGCTCCCGCGGCGCCAAGGCCGTCTTCGACTATCACTCGCCGCAGTGCGCCTCGGACATTGTAAGCTGATGTTTTTCGTATGGGCAAATAAAGCACAAACCGAGACTGACAGGAGCAACTCGCCAGCGTGCTTACACCCGCAACAACCTCCGCTACGCCCTCGACTGCGTCACGACGGTCGAGTCGACCACGGCCTGCTACGCCGCCATCGGCCGCGCCGGCGGGCGCTACGTCTCGCTGGACCCGTACCCGGCCCACGCCGCCACGCGCCGGGTCGTCACCGCCGACTGGGTCCTCGGCCCTACCATCTTCGGCGACGGCTGCACGTGGCCGAGCCCCTACGGGCGTCCTCCTGATCCAGACACGAAGAAGTTCGGGGAGCATCTGTGGGCGCTGGCGCAAAAGTTGGTGGATCGGGGAGAGCTCCAACATCATCCGCTGAGGGTGTTGGACGAGCAGGGCTTGGAGGCTGTGATCGGGGGTATGGATATTGTGAGACGGGGAGAAGTATCTGGCGAGAAAATTGTGGTAAAGTTGGATGCATTGCCGTAAGGGCGTGGGCTGCGAGGAAGACAATCATGTAATTACCAGCCTGCAGCACCTGGTTTTGGGTTTCACTGCCCGGGATCCCTCTCACAGAGGACGGCCCACGGGTGCCCTGTTTATAGCGTGAGATGTTGACAGATTTTACTTGACATTGCCCCCGTCAAATTTTTTTTGCTAGTTTTCATTCGCTAAAAAAAAAAGGATCGAAACAAGAAAAAAATAACAAGCGCAGAGCCAAGTGCATGTATGACCACAACTCTGCTCCGAGAGCGTGAAGGGGTTCCCAGACAGAGCTAATATTCTAGAACGTCCTGGACTTGATCCGAACCATGAGAGGATGCTTCTGAAAGACCAAATACACTTTCTGGTCCAGCCAATTCTCTTGGCCATCGCACAGCTCGATATCAAAATTCCACAGCATCTTTACCATGATCATGCGCATTTCCACGTATGCCATGCTAAATTTGCAATAATCAGCATTGCCTGTGGCTGTAAAGTAGGGCCAAAAGCAGAAGGACAATAACTCACTGCCGTCCCATGCAGTTACGCGGGCCATATGAAAACGGCTGGAGAGCCGCATGGTTGTCGCCCTCGTATTCACTCCCCGGCAAAAAGCGCTCAGGGGTAAACGAGTCCGGGTCGTGGAAGTTTTCTTTGCTGCGGAAGCATGCGTAGTTCGACACATAGAGGGTTGTCTAGCGCCCACCCTCCGGCGGTAAGCATTTGTTGTTTGTCGTAATCGACACCTGAAAGGCCAGACAAGGAGGAATGTGGGAACAAGATGTCCAACGAAGAATGACGCAAGTGGATGTTTCATTGTGTCAAAACTCACCCTGCCGGGCACCCATTTGCCGCATATCATCGCGCCCTCCAGCGGCGTGCACCTCTGGAACCCCGTAGCGGAGGGCGGGTAAACACGAAGAGCTTCATCCAGACAGGCCTGCAGGTATCGGAGATGCTGCATGCGGTTGATGGTCATGTCGTGGGGGCCGGCAAACCCCTCGCGGACCTCCTTGACCAGGCGCTCCATCTTGGCCGGGTGCCGCAGCAACAGGTACGTCAGGCCCGAGCAGAGCGTCGCGGTGGTCTCGGTGCCGGCCATCATGAAGGCGCTGGAGTTCGTGTGCATCTCGGGGAGCGTCAGGCGCTCCTCCTCCTTTTGCCGCAGCACGAGCGACCACAGGTCCGGCCGCGTGTGGTACGGGTCGCGCTCCAGGCGCTTGTCGACGCGGTCCGCGCAGTACCGGAACTGCACGCGCCGCTTCTCGCGGAGGGTGCGGCCGAAGACGACGCGGAGGGTGCGGTAGAGCCAGGGCCAGTAGCGCATGCTGCGGAAGATGACGCCAGCTTGCAGGCTCTCGAAGATGGCCGAGATCCATGGCTCGTAGACGTTGGTCTCCAGCAAGCCGAGAGACTCACCGAATGTCAGGTCGGCCATGACGTCGAAGGTGGTATAGCTAGTGGAACCGAAGGTCTGTCAGCCGCGCGTATCTGAGCAGGGGAGATACGCCGTCTTCGATCTCGTCTTGCGCTTACTTGTACCAAGCCAGGATGTCAAACTCCCTTTTCTCATCGGCGGCCACGGCCTCCCTCAGCTTCCGAATTAGCTTGTCCGTGTAGGTCTGGAAGATGGGCTCCTGTTCCCGGATGGCTCGGTGGCTGAAGGCATGGCTGAAGATCCTGCGCATGCGCGTGTGGTTTTGATCGTCCGCTTCCAGAATCCCAGGCGTCTTGTTGTCCAGGTCTTTGACGGGACCATAAAAGCGTGGCTCCTTACCATTGACCTGGTGGCCTTGGTGCGCGTGGCCGTATATGTCCTTCCAGGCCTGCGCATCCGTGTAGCTCAGCTCCGTCGGGGTGATGCGAATCACGGACCCGTACCTCTGGTGCAGCTGGTGTATCCAGTAGGTGTGGGTGCCGTGCCAAAGGTGCCATGTTGCGGGGAGGTGGCTTATGCGACACCAGAATGGGCCGGGATACTCGCCGAGCCCAGAGAAGAAGAGCGAGCGGACGACAAAGACGACGTACTGGGCCACCAACTACAGCGTCATCCCGTAAAGGTCAGTATATGGATATGGGACTTGTAGGGTGACAGGCAACTATAACGTACGAAGCCAGCCAGGCCAATCAGTCCCAGTTTGGACCACGACCATACCGGCGTGTCCATGACGCGCTGCCACAAAACGGCCATTTGTGATGCTGTCCGCGAGGAATCACTGTGATGGATGGAAGCAGTATAGGGTTTCGCGACAGAATCGACTGCTACATCTGGAAAATGGCAACAGGCAGTGAGGTATTGCATCGAACATGCTCATAGAAACAAATTCTTTCTTTCAGTCGATTGTCCATTCGGCCGTCCGCTAGCCCCGCCCGCGACGCTTCCCGGGGAGTTTTTTTTTTTTTTTTTTGGTCTTTTTCGTCCCAACTCCGTGTCGATGTTCGAGACCCCTGTTCGGAAGCCCGATGCCCGATGCCGAGTTACCCCTCCCTCTGGAGGACCTTGACCATGGCTGCACCCTCCAATGCGGTTAGCCTCAACTGAATCCAGCGTCCAACCATCCCTCCCACCATGGCCGCGCCATCGACTCTCAAATACACCAACAAGCTGTCCGGCAAGCGGGTGCTCATCTTCGGCGGCAGCTCAGGCATCGGCTACGCTGTAGCGGAGGCCTGCGTCGAGCACGGCTGCACCGTGATCCTGTCGGCGTCCTCGGCCGCCGGGCTGGCCAGCGCCGCCGTGCGCCTGCACCAGGCCTACCCCGCCCTGCTCGACTCGCCCGCCGCTGTTATAACGCACGCCTGCGACCTGTCGCAGAGGGACGGTCTCGAGGCCGCGCTGGCCGGCCTGCTGGACGCCGTGACGCGCGGCGCGAGGAACAGGCTCGACCACGTCGTCTTCGCGGCCGGCGACAAGCGCCTCCCCATGACCGTCACCGACGTGACGCCCGACGCCTTTGAACGGAACCAGACTGTGCGCACGCTCGCGCCCGTCGTCCTAGCCAAGTGCCTGGCCCGGCGGCAGCCCCAGGCCGGCGCGGACTCTGCCGCCCCCGCCTTGGCCCCGTACATGGCGCCTGGCCCGGACAGCAGCCTGACGCTGACGGGGGGCTTCCTCTCCACCAAGCCCCCGCCGGGCTTTGGTCTGCACGCGGCCAGCGCGCTCGAGGGCCTTGCTAGGGGCCTGGCCGTCGACTTGGCGCCGGTCCGCGTCAACTTGGTGGCTCCCGGGGCTGTGCTCACCGAGGCTATGGCCGGGGTGCCCCAGGCCGCCTTGGACCACCTCGGCAGCCGGACGCTGACAGGGAGGCTAGGCCGTCCCGAAGACGTCGCCGAGGCGTATCTATACTGCATGCGGGATGGATATGTGACTGGGACCATCGTCCACTCTAACGGAGGAACCTTTTTGGTTTGAGTCTTCGCTGCCCAGGGAAGCTCCAGATGTCGAGAAGCCGTGATAGTGCGGGATGTATTGATGTATTTTAGGGATAAATAACTAGGTATATATGTTTACTAATATTGCGCACCTCCAAATGCAGTCCAACAATGATTTGTATCCTCATTGCTTGTAACCTGTATTTTATAATGTTTCGTGTATGTTTCCGTATCGCACACCTGATGCTGCACAGAAAAGAAAACCGGACCGACGTAGCCCGAACATAACCCGTCACGCAGTAACAATCTACCACACCCTTTCTTGTACCGCGCCCGAGATCTGGGCGCACAGCTCCCTGATGGCGCGGACATCAACGTCGCTCTGTGCCGATTGCTGACCCCTTCCCAGAACCATGTTGACGGGCCGAGCAAAATCCCTGCCCGGGCCTGCGCCAGCGAGGGCCTCGAGCCGGCAGTGGATGCCCGTGGCCACGTGCGAGCACATCTCGGCGAACAGCCGCGCCCGCAGGCCGTCGTCGTCGCCCACGCACGCCAGCCCCGCCATCCGCATGCCGGGAAGCCGCGGGACGGAGAGCCGCTGCCGCCCCTCGACGGCGGCGGCGGGCGGTGCGCCTGCTCCCGGACCGCCGGCGCCGCTGCTCCGAGCCACGGCCGCGTGCACGCCGCGCAACGCGTGCCGCAGAATACTGTTCAGGGCCACGTAAGCAGTGGCTACGTGCAGGCCGAGGATCATGTCTAGGTGGCCGTCTGATGCCCCGCCAACGTCAGGGACGCCGCCAGTGACGGCTGTCAGCAAAGTGCTGCAGGGCGTGAGCATGCTGGTGGCGCCGCTTCCCTCGGCCGGGGACGGCATTGCAGTCGTTGAGACCTTGGTGCGCAGCTCATCGAGTAGGCCACGCAGCTTCTCGGAGGACTTGAGCGCAAGCTCGATTAGCGAGGCGTCTGCATCCTCATGTCCCTCACCTGTCGCCATGCCACCGCCTGTGGGACTGCCCATAGGCACAGAAAGCGGCCCCGTCTGGACTCGCCGAGCCACCTGGTGAACCTGGCTGCACAGCGAGCGACCGAGGTCAGCTAGCCTCTGACACAGATCCGCCTTGGTGTCAGGTGCCGGTTCGGTCACGGAATCATGCCCGTGAGCTTGTTGCTGGCAACCCGCGGTGCTAGCCAGGATCGACTGGGCCGGTGTGACCAGTCCAAGATTCATGGACTCGCCGGAAGAGGGTCTCTCCTCGGTCATAGAGGGATCTTGCGGACATTCGAGATTCCATGGCCACGACTGCAACATATCGCTGGACCCCATATCCCATTCCTCCCCCACACGGGCCGACGGCGGAATCCCAGCTTGGTCGAAACATATGATGGCTAAGCTATCAGATCGGCCGTTGCCGGGGGAGATGTGGCTGTTTTGTTGCTCCGGCGGGCTCAGGGCCCGGCCAGAAGAAATGGGAGACGTCTCTTCAGATGAGAGTGAGGAGTCCCGGCGGGAGGGAGAAAAGGAGCTGCTGGCCACGATGGTGTCGACCGCGACATCCTCGTCCCTGCCATTGGTCTGATCGTCGTCGACCAGGCGGAGAGGGTCATGGGCGAAGGCGAAGGCGCGGGACAAGTTCCGCGGCTGCCGTTTCCCCCGCGACTGCGGCGTCTTCTGGTGCGAGCCCACAGAACGGCGCTGATCTTCTGACAACGCCGAGAGCCGGGGGCGGCCCGGTCGCTGCTGGAAGCTCGTGGTGCACACGGCACCCGCCCTCTGGCAGCGTCGACACGGCGGGAGCGGCGTCGAGCTCGGAGCCCGGGCCGGGGCGGAAGCGGCAGGGTTTCCACCTTGCGGACGCTCGCAGCGCAGCTTCTGCGACCGGCACCGGTCGCAGGCCGACCGCCGCAGCTGGTCATCAAGATCAAGCAGCAGAGTCTCTTCTGGTGCAAGCAACATATTGGGTCGATGGCATGGGATTGGTGACGATTTGTGGGAATGCTTGGGCTGATGCCCTGGAGCGGTCCAGGTTTTCAGCCATATGGGCCGAGGAAGGACGCGGTAAGCTGCCCGTGTCTCCTTCCCGTCTACTACCTGCTCTTATGAGCTACGGTTCACCGGTGCGAGCTCAAGACTACCTACCCATGTGAGAAGAAAACAGGGACGGACAAAGTCAAAGGGACATGAATCGGTAGGCTTTGATGCACGAATCCTAACGGCCCCGTGAGGCCCAAACAAGCTGGAAATGGCCTGGGCAACATGGAGGTGTTTACCTTGTTTGAATCGATGCGGCGTGAGCCTGAAAACCAAGCTTTGCTGGCTTCCCGATACAGCTCGAGAGGTGGGTAAACCAAAAGAGGCGAGGGAGCGCGTTCGCCGCGAGGACATAATAGTAGCCCTAGTAGGGGTAATTATCAGCACCAGTACACCTCCATCAATCTGATGTGTCAATTTTTTGTAGTGCATGGACTCCCCAAGCACTGTGCAGGTTAGGGGGCGGGGGCGGGGGCCTATGTCCTGGTGCAGCGACCAAACACTCCCAGATGCGCAGTTCTTGGGAGCCCGGTACCAGACCGGATTTGATCAAGAGGGGAGAGGAGGAGAGGCTAGAAGTCTTGGTGTCGACCCCAGGTGATGCCATGGAATCGAGAAAGCTGTGAGACAACGCGGGAGCGTTCGCAGCTGTGAGACGTTCAACCACATGCATGCAGGCCACTGTACAGACGAAATTTCCTGAGCCGAACAGGGATGAACATTGCTGGCTAGGAAACTGCCTTCCTTGGGTCCCAGGTACACAGAACTATGCATCCGGCCGCCCGGTCGTGCGACGGTGTGGCAGCACTGGGATTCAGCACATCAACTTCGTACTGACAGCCGCCACGCCCAGGACGCTGGGCTCAGCACTGGCCTCCAGCTTCCGCCTTAAATAATGCATCAACCACTCCGACCCGATTCCTTGGTCCAGCCGTTATTTACGATGGACCACATTTAGCCAGTGAGCCGTTCAGAACGCGGGAATCCGAAGGACAAGACGTAATAAGAGAAAACTCAAGTGCCGATAATTATGCCAAAGCTTCACGGTTACATTCCTCAGGGACCACCTCCTACCATCCAGGCCTGGTGTCCGCGGCTTGCGTGCGGTCAATCGGAAGATTAGGTCCCGACCACTAAAGGGGCGCATGGAGTCTTATCGCTCAGGTGACTTCTCGTCCAATAAATCACAAATACATGGATGTGAGAAAACCCAACGCGAAAGCGTGAATCCTCATGAGTCGCTCAAGGTGACTCGAGGGTGAGAGAAACTGTTACAGAGGAGAAATTAAGGGCGTGTTCGGTGGTAGCTGGTTTTTTGGTTTTTTGTTTTTTGCTAGTTTTTTGGTGCTTGGAAATGCCCTTACCAAAAAATGCACTTAAAAGCTTAAAACGCTTAGTTGAGAAAGAACTAACGTGGTTCACAAGCGAGTGCACCACCCAAGCGAGTGCAACACGGCGAAATCCCATATTAAACGTGTTTTTTAATACCCTTGCTAACTCGGCTAATTTAAGCCTAAATTTAACCAAATTTTAACAGGTTATATTTAACTACGTAGTAAATTTAATTTAATTTTCCTTGTTGGTAGGAGTATGTACTCCTGTGGGCTCGGAGATCTCCAAAACAGGGTGAACAATGATCCCTTATATCAGAGGAATCATAATCTATTGTGCACGAAGAGGAAAGGAATCTATCTGCCAGAGAGGGAGCAGAAGGAAGGCTATATATACATGATCTAGATCACCAAAGGGCCCTTCCCCTGCTCCCAGCCTCCGCGGGCTTGCGGGTCCTCGGATCCCGTGATCAGAGATCACGGGACCGGAGGATCCGACTCTCTCTGGGCTCTGCCGATTGTCTGCACAGGCCAGTGCAATCCAACATTCCTGGATTTTTCTTATTACCACTTTAAGGTTAGTTCGAAACACTGTATAATACACTGTGTAAAATATGCAAATTACCTTAAAAAGGTAATAATAAAATTTTATAAAAATCGAAGAAAATTAAATTACATTTGCTACGTAGTTAAATACAACCTGTTTAAATCTGGTTAAATTTAGGCTTAAATTGGCCGAGTTAGCAAAGGTGTCGAAAATCGCGTTTAACACGTGATTTCGTCGTGTTGCACTCGCTTGGGTGGTGCACTCGCTTGTGAACCACGTTAATTACCAGTTAAAATTTTATTTTTATTAAATTTTGCAAAAATTACATCTGATTTAAATTTGGAAAAAACCATCGATTTATACCTTTTGTATGGAAAAAACAAAAAAACACCTTTACCACCGAACACGCCCTAAATTAGAGGGCGGTACATGCAGTTAATAGCTCCGCTTGGTCAAAAAATCGGTGGGAAAGACCTTGCGCACACCACCGCACACGTCCACCGGCGACTCCAAGTCCAGGTCAAGCAGCACTTGCTCCAAGCCAAGCAGGCTATCAAGGTACTGTGCCACTACCCGACGATACGCGAGCAGTGATCTCTCGGCCGCGCCCGGCCGCGTCTCCCGCATGGCCCAGTACGGGTAGGGCGCGGTTGTCACAGACGACGCAAGCGACACCGACGAGGTGTCCGACGAGGGCGATGCTGAACAAGACTTCGTAGTGTTACTAGTTCCGTTCTTGGAAGACGCAGACGCCAGCAGCGTATCGTAGCCCGCCGTGTCTCGCCACCGGTCCACGGGCGCTAGCGCACCGGCGGCGGCCTCGCGCCTCCAGTGGCGGTCCAGCGTCTCGCAGAGCGCAGCCGCAAGCTCGGGACGCCGGTCCCACGGCACGTGCGGGTGCTTTCCGTCGTGCCCATCCTGGAGCGACGAGGAGAGCTCGACCACGAGGCCCAGCGCGCGCGTCACGCGTCCCGGCGCGGCCACCGCCCGCATCTCCTCCCAGAGAGTCCGCTCCTCCTCCTTGCCCCGCCTTTCTCCGTTGATCAGGGGCGCGGCGAGGCGCTGCTCGTAAAAGTGCAGCGTCGTCGCCGCCTCGTCGCGCTCGTCCCACGCCAGCTGGGCGGCGTCGCTGCGGCGCTCGAGCCGCGCCGCGTGGTGCGCCGAGCACCGCAGCCACGTGCTGCTCACCTGGCAGCAGTCGTGCACGCGGCAGGGGACGCCCGGCCGGCCCGTGCTGCGGCGCCTCGGCAGGCCGGGGCACGTGCGCGCGTCGCAGTTGGTTGGGGCCGCGAGCGGGTCGACCAGCTTCTCGGGCTGCCGGCGGCCGGCGTCCCAGAGGGAGCTGTGCGGGCGGGCGTCGCAGACCATGTAGTGGTGCAGGATCCTGACGCAGCAGGTCGGGCCAGGGATCGTCATGGCGACCATAGTCCCTGCTGGTGGCTTGGTGAGTGGTTTGACAGTGTGATGCTAGAGAAGAGCTGGGACCTTAGGTGACCAGCAAAGATAGCCTCGGTCACGGTGGGAGCTTTCTTCCCAGAGAAGATTTTGCAGCAATGCCTCGGCGAGAAGAATGCCGATTTATTGTGAATAAAAATACACTGGGCCCTCAGCGACTCTTTCTTTGTATAGATGTTTCAAATCGATGCCCGTGACGAGTTCATTGTCAGCCGATTCGCTAGGAAGACTTCTTTGTGTTAAATTCATTTAGATATTCTTTCTCCTAGTTACCTAATCCTCACTCATCACTTGTCTTCCATCAGCCAAGGCTACAGATTCTTTCAGATTCATGGTCAATCACCAGCTATTGTCGCAGTCGCATTTTGGACAATGAAAGGAGCTAGGTTTTCAGACTTCAGTCATTCTCTGCAAAAGGAGGAACAGGAGCTGGATAGACTGGACTAAGTTAATTAATTTTAACTCACGCATTATCAACAGTGGTAAGATCCGTTTGCGCAACGAAAAGAACTTGAATGATAGCACATAAAGTTTCTCAAAGCCCAACGTTATTATTCGCTATCTGTTGGTAGGAGTAGGTACTCCTGTAGGCACGAAGATCTCCAAATAAGTCAAGACCCCCGTTTTCCGACCCCCCCCACTTTCCGCCACCCCGCTCCAACCACGACGCACCTTTTTATACTAGCGATAATAAATCCAAATAAAATCGCAAAAATACGTACGAAGGAGTAAACGAAAGCTAAATTCTTGGGCTTTCTAAAACTGCTATACGCGTAATTTCAAGTTTTCGGTAACGTGTATAATCCGGAATTGAAAAGAAAAGTGGAAAAAACGGACCTACCTTTTTAAATTTGTAATAATAAATTAAAACAAAATCGTAAAAATACATAAAATATATAAATAGAAAATCGAATTTTCGGGCTTTTATTGTATATTAGATTTGCATTTCCGTATATTTCCTACAATTAAATATTTAAGTTTGAAAATAAAAACAAAAAATATATATTAAATATAACGTGGTCCACTAGTGAGCGCCACACACCAGCGAACGCCACACTTAAAATCCTATACTAAATGCTATTTTTTAAACGCTTATAAATCCACCAATTTTAATCCAAATTTAATGCAACTTTGTAATTATCGTTTTAACTATATAACCGATTTTATGAAATTATCTTCGATTTTACAACCCTAACCTGGGTGAGATATTAAAAAATGAGGTATTTTAACTCCTGCATTTACTATATCTCAACCGGGTTAGGGTTATAAAATTGAAGATAATTACATAAAATCGGGTATATGGTTAAAACGTTAATTACAAAGTTGCATTGAATTTGGATTAAAATTGGTGGATTTATAAGCATTTAAAAAATAGCATTTAGTATGAGATTTTAAGTGTGGCGTTCGCTGGTGTGTGGCGCTCACTGGTGGACCACGTTAAAGGAAATAAAAACGTATAGTTATAACTTTTTTAATTTACGGTTTTCATTTTCGGGGTGTTTTGTATAAAATAAACATTATAAACCCGTTTTATTTTAATTAACCGAATAGTAATTCTATTTTCCTCCATTTAAATAAAAACAATTTTATTATTTATTAATAAAATATTTATATGTAAAAATACAATATTATTTATATTTAAATGAGGAAAAATATTATTACTATTTGGTTCATTGGAATAAAATGAGCTTTTTAACGTTTATCTTATACAAAATACCCGAAAATGAAAACCGTAAATTAAAAAAGTTATAACGTGGTCCATCACCGAGTGGATCATATCACCGAGTGGATCACTAAAAAACACATATTAGCTACGTCCGTGCATTTCGGCCATTTTATTATAAAAATTTATAAAAATTTAAACAGTTATATTCAACAATGTAACGATTATAAAAATAATTTTTCTTAATTTTTATTAATTTTATTAGTACCCCTTTTAAGTTAGTTTGCATTTTATACACAATATATTACACGGTGTTGCAAATTAACCTAAAAGGGGTAATAATAAAAATCAGGAAAAATTATTTTTATAATCGTTAACGTGGTCCATCAGCGAGTCGCGCATATCAGCGAGTCGCGCACTTCAAAATCCCATACTAAACGCCGTTTCGACATCCTTGCTAAATTGCCCAATTTGGATCCGAATTCGATAAAATTTTATATGTACATTTGCAGTTATATAACCGAATTATTGTAATTATCTTAAATTTTATAACCCTAACCCGGGTGAGATATAAAAAATACAAGGGTGGATATAGCATATTTCTTTATATTTTATCCGGGTTAAGGTTATAAAATTTAAAATAATTACAATAATTCGGTTATATAATTGCAAATGTACATATAAAATTTTATCGAATTCGGATACAAATTGGGCAATTTAGCAAGGATGTCGAAACGGCGTTTAGTATGAGATTTTGAAGTGCGCGACTCGCTGATATGCGCGACTCGCTGATGGACCACGTTACATGGTTAAATATAATTGTTTAAATTTTTATAAATTTTTACAATAAAATGGCCGAAATGCACAAATGTAGGTAATATGCGTTTTTTAGTGATCCACTCGGTGATATAATCCACTCGGTAATGGACCACGTTATACGTTTTTATTTCCTTTATATTTAATAACGTAGTCCATTAGCGAGTCGCGCATATCACCGAGTCGCGCACTTGAAAATCGCATATTAAACGCGATTTTCGACACCCTTGCTAACTCGGCCAATTTAAGCTAAACTTGAACCAAATTTGAAAATGTCATATTTAACTAAATATAAAATTTAATTTAATTTTCTTAGATTTTTTTTGTTACCCCTTTGGGCTAATTTGCATATTTTACACAGTGGATTATACAGTGTCGCCAACTAACCCTAAAAGGGTAATAATAAAAATCTAAGAAAATTAAATTAAATTTTCTATTTAGTTAAATATACCATTGTTAAATTTAGCTAAATTTAGGCTTAAATTGGCTGAGTTAGCAAGGGTGTCGAAAATCGCATTTAATATGCGATTTCTAAGTGCGCGACTTGGTGATATGCGCGACTCGCTGATGGACCACGTTATGTATTTTTTATTTTTATTTTCAAACTTAAATATTTAATTGTAGGAAATATACGGAAATGCAAATCTAATATACAATAAAAGCCCGAAAATTCAATTTTCTGTTTATATATTTTATGTATTTTTACGATTTTGTTTTAATTTATTATTACAAATTTAAAAAGGTGGGTCCGTTTCTTCTACTTTTCTTTTCAATTCCGGATTATACACGTTACCGAAAACTTGAAATTACGCGTATAGCAGTTTTAGAAAGCCCAAGAATTTAGCTTTCGTTTACTCCTT
The DNA here is from genome assembly GCA_000733355.1 of Falciphora oryzae. Taxonomy (NCBI): domain Eukaryota; kingdom Fungi; phylum Ascomycota; class Sordariomycetes; order Magnaporthales; family Magnaporthaceae; genus Falciphora; species Falciphora oryzae. The sequence goes on from JNVV01000024.1 coordinate 521,704, forward strand.
CGTACGTATTTTTGCGATTTTATTTGGATTTATTGTCGCTAGTATAAAAAGGTGCGTCGTGGTTGGAGCGGGGTGGCGGAAAGTGGGGGGGGTCGGAAAACGGGGGTCTTGACTTATGATGAACAACGATCGTTAGATCTGGAATGGTCTCTCTATTGTGCATGAAGAGGAAAGGATCCAACTGCCAGAGAGGGAGCACGAGGAAGATTATATATACACGTTCCAAATCACCGAAGGGCCGTTCCCCTGCTCCCAGTCCTGCGGGCCGTCTGTCTGGCCCTCGGGCCCGTGGTCTCCGGTCGCGGGGTCGCAGGGTCCGAGGGTCCGACCCTCTCTGTGCTCTACTGATTGCCTGCACCGGCCGACGCAATCCAACACTATCCTTCACAAAGCGTCCAACCACGCTTCCCACTCTTGTTTTCAGGCTGCCGGGTTCTCAAACACTATCAGGCCCGGCCAGCCGCCGAAGCGTTAAATATTCTCTTCCCCTTTCGCTTCAGCTGGACCTTGTTCTCAGGTTCAGCCTTCCCAAACGCATCTGGCGGCAGAACCCACATGCCAACAACATTGCGCAGCTCGACCTGCAGCTTCTTGTACGTCTTCGGGTCCACCAGAAACCGGCAGCTACCCCCTCCCAGCGCAGAGTCAACGGCCTGATCCCAGACCCTATGCTCGTGCTCCAAGTGGGCCGCTAGGCCCTAGTGGGACCCGTCCATTTCGTTATGGTCCAAACGGTTGGCTCGCCAGTCGAGAGTGGGACATATATAGAAGTCGAGGCCCGCGCGTTGAGGGCGCCGCTCGATCCCGAAGAGGGCCTCGACATATCGCCACTCCCCAATAAAAATAGCATCACACTGATGAGAAATCACTACGTAGCTGGTCAAAAGGTTATTAGCTCGATTTGGGCATCACAACCACAATTATCTAACCATCGCACAAGACGTCAAACACTTATCACTCAGATCACGCACCAGCAGCCTTCGAAAGATTTTATCCGTTTTCTTTCAAACCCTGGCCCCCTTCCCCATATTCCCGTACCATGCGTTTCGTTACTTGTCTGCTTACGAGCATTCTCGCCTCTCTGTGCGGGGAGAGCCTTGCCCTCTCTCCTCCGCGAAAGGTTCGTGGCCTTTGATTGACATTTACGAAGTCGTGTGAAGCCCGAGGATACTTGTGGAAAGCGCAGCAGCTAACTCTTAGATTTCCTTCCAGGCGCCCCATCAGCCTGCCGTCCGAGAGGACCCACTCCCCGTCGGGATAAACGAGGTGAGGTCGGCGTACGGCTGCGTCGGCATCAGCGTCGGCGTGCCCTTCGACAATTTTAGGGCCTGTCCTAGACTAACGGTTTTTTGGTTTTTTGGTTTTTTGCTAAATTTTTTCTAAAGATTGAAAGCCTTGCATTAAAAAGGAAGCATATGAAAAGGATTTGTATTATTTAAACCCGCATCCATATTAATTTGTTTTTGCTATCCTGCCTTTGGTGTTGATATATTTTAGAAAAAAGTTGAGCAAAAAACCGAAAAACCGAAAAACCGTTAGTCTAGGACAGGCCCTTAGCTTTGGGTGATCGCGATAGCTTGTGCTTTAGGGTGTCTATGGTTTTCTTTGCTTTTTTTTCTCTCTCTTTATGTTGAAGTAGTTATTAGTAAATCTGTTTTATTTTACGAATGGCATAAAATAACCGTCGCGTTCTGCTCCCCATCCCCAATTGCCTGCTCCCATCCTTCCCACCTGAAAGGGGCTGACCACACCGGCCTCGCTCTTTTCCGACACACCTGCCAGCCGACTGCTTTTCTACCACCCGCTGCGCTTTTACAGCGCCCTGGCGTTTACTCGCCCAACCGCCGATCGCCCGCTCACCAACAAGGAGCGCCGGAATCTTTTGCTTGCCTTTTGGTTTGGTTTGTTAGCCGCCTCGATAGCAGCACAATAGCCTGGCGTAGATAAGCTTAGGTAGCGCTAGCACGTCATATGCCCCTAGGGAGGCAGGGAAAGGTAGATTTCGATTCACCGACGTTAAGTATACTCTCTCTCTCTCTCTCTCTCTCTCTCCTTTCCTTCCGAATGTCCCCGGAGCTTGTCTTCTGGACAATAACTCCGTCAACGCCGAAACCCCGGAATGTAAAATTCATCCAAGCAAAAAATCTCTTGCTTGGTCTTCTGCGGGTTTTCTAGCAATTGCTCCCATTCAACGTATCCGAGGAAGCTTCCCGTTCATTGTGCTTTGTTTGGTTGGTTTCAATTCGCTAGGACTCTGGCGGAGCAGAGCAAAAACAGCATGGCCCGCTATTGAGCATAGGCAACCACTTCTTAGCGTCCAGCCCCGACGCGCTGAATTAGCGTGGCACCTCAGTGACAAAGTCCGCGCCAGAAATTGATTTATTTGCAGGAGTCCCCGCGTCGCACTTTACGCGATGTGGTCCATCCCGTCGCATTTCAGCATTGGAAGCTAGCCGCGTCGGCGCCGCGCCGGTCAGCCCACGGGGTCCCCGCCAGTTCGTGCTTCGCTCGGACGCTGGCCGGTCGGTCCCCACCAGTTCGTGCTTCGCTCGGACGCTGCTGTGGCGTGATTTCCTCGCTTACCGCCCAGGCGGTAGTGGGAGCCGCAGCGCCCCATGCAACGCCACGGACCGCCCTAGCGCGTCATAGCTTTCTGGAATTTGCTGCCAATATCTTTGTCCATCTCGCGCAGGCTGGCGGTGCTGGCCTCTGTTGCTCCTCCCAAAGGTGATTTGTGCTCCCTGGCCTACTCGGGCATCTGCGGCTGCTATTCGGATAACCGAAAGAAGATCTTCAAGCGCTTTGTGCCGTTCACTTCGGGCCCTCGTCCAGCCCCGGCAACCAACCTAAATCAGGTAGGCTATCCCCATTAGTTTGAGTGTCCCAGTCCAGTCAACCGTGCGCCAGCCCGCTTTCAAAGAACCGTTATGTTATTGGGCTTCGTTGTCCGTGCCATATCGGCTAACATTAGCGCGCTGTCTGCTGTTGCGTAAAAGGTTAGAGGGACACCTGGGCGTTCGATAACCTTGACGCCACAGGGGAAATGATTAACGCCCTTTGTCTGCATTCGTTATAGTTATACCTTGACAAGCGCAGCATCAGCCTGTTTCCCGACTCGTGCCCCGGATTCACGAGCGGACTTTACCTATCTGCAACATTGATCATGGCCAGCCCGGCGTAAATATAACCACCTCGATCCCGCTTTGGAGTTGCTTCTCAAGCGCGCTCCTTTCAAGTTCCATAAACGTCTCACTCGAAGCCCCCTCGCGACCGCACCACCCGGTAAACCGGACCCTCCTCCCGTCGACATACAAGCCGTGCCTGTACAGGCCGGCCCACCCCTCGGGCGGCCCCTCCAACATCGCACGTCGGACGCCATGGCAGAGGCTCCAACGCACATCCGCACCGAGACGAACGGACCAGTGGTCGCTGGCGTTGCTATCGGCTTTCTCGTGATCAACGTGATTTTCACGTCGCTTCGCTTTTTTACGCGAGCCACGATTCTAAAGGCCGTAGGCAAAGATGACTGGGCCATTCTGGTCGCCACGGTAAGTTGACGATTTCGGCCAGCCGGCAATTTTCCCCCGTTGAGTGTTGTCTCATGGACAAAGAATTGATACTGAGCGAATATGGGGTTCTCAAGGTACTGGCCGTCGTTTACTCGATAGTGATGTGCTTCGAGGTCAAGTACGGCATGGGAAGGCATGTCGAAAATGTCACAATGGCCGAGACATTGGAGCAGTTAAAGGTGCCTTTTTTCATATGTTATAGCATATGAAAAGGATTTGTATTATTTAAACCCGCATCCATATTAATTTGTTTTTGCTATCCTGCCTTTGGTGTTGATATATTTTAGAAAAAAGTTGAGCAAAAAACCGAAAAACCGAAAAACCGTTAGTCTAGGAC
>JNVV01000025.1:13649-59188 GCA_000733355.1 Falciphora oryzae
TCCTTCACGAAAGATTCCTTCCTCCTCAAGCATCTCTTGAGCCCATAGAAAGATTATCTGCAATCTAGAGATTCTTTCTCCAAGCCGTCTTTGACCCCTTGTTACAACGGGTCCTTTGCTAATAATAAGGACTTTAGTTTACAAATCGGCTTTGTAATCGTTTTAAGCAACGAAGGAGCTATAAAGTAGGAAAATAGCTTCCGGGTTACCGGCAACATCCTGCATTGGAGCTCCGTGAAGTGCAAAAGGGTTATAAGGAGCGTTTTGGCGAGCGAGATTTACGGTATAATTAGCGGCTTCGATATTGGCTATGTCCTAAAGACAACGCTCGCAACGATTGGTAAAAGGCTGGATCTGCCCCCCTACAAATTGATTATTTGCACCGATAGCTTTTCGCTTTACCAATGCCTTGTTCAGCTTGGGATTATTACGGAAAAACGCCTTATAATAGATATCATAGCTTTCCGCGAATCCTACGAAGCGCGCGAAATCGACGAGATTAGATGGATCGCAGGAGCAGATAACCCGGCCGACGCTATGACAAAGGAGCTGCTAAATAAAGCTTTGGAGGATTTTGTAAGCAGCAATTCAACCACCGTAAAAGTGGAAGGATGGGTGAAGCGGGATTACAAATAAAAAAGAGCTAGGGAATGCATATAAAATCGTTTTCTATGGTACCAAAACGCTAAGATCCCTAAAAGATAACGCAAAGATCGACAAAACAAAAATGCTTAGATTAAGAGAGCAACAAACGATTATGCCGAAATAACAAACGATTTCACAACCAGGCTTTTCTAAATATCCCGTTAAACTCCCTTTTACTTCTCCTCCTCGTTATCTTTGCCATCTCCTAGCCAGGCAGCTTTGTACATTTTTAAAGCGGCCGCGCGGCCCGCCGCCTTCCGCTCTGATCGCGACATTATTAGGAGGTTGGCATTGGCATCCTTTTGACCCTCCCCATCCTTAGCCGCTAACTGCAGCATGCATTTGGTAGCGATACGCCACTTATTAAGGGTTTGAGGATTATAGAACATACGTTAGCAAGCGCACTTAAAGCACTAAATTGGGAGAATAAACTTACCTTTTTGTTGCGATTATCGCGACCCCATTCCACTATAAACTTGAGCGCCGGACGTAACGCGATCGAGGGATTGGAGGATAGTTAGAACGAGCTTTAAAAAAGACTTGGGAAGATCGAAATGCTTATATGGGCTAGCAGGTGTAGCCCGACGCGCACAGCCAGCAGCGCTTTTTGGCCGGGACTGTGTCCCGGCAGCCATCGCCTTCCTTCATTTTGCTGGCGAAAGCGGACTTTAGGCAACCCAGGCAAAGGACAGTGCGCAGGGCGCCCTTCCTACCGCGCGGACCAGGCGCAGAAACCGTTTTGCCACCAACAGCAGGCCTGACGATCTTGATGGCCGGCTTCTTCTTGTCCGACGAGGCAGGCGCAGGACCGGCGTTCTAGAGATCGGCGTTATCGTCGAACGGGTCCAGGAACTGATCGTTAGCGACGCCGGGAGCAGGATTGACCATCGTAAAATCGAAAGCCTTAGCGGCAAAGCCTTGAAGCCGCTTTGAGGATCTGCCACCGCTGCGCGCGACAGATCGAGGCTTCCGAGCCTTTTTGGCGACCGCACCAGACTTGGTGTTGTCTTTGTTGCCTATGGTGACGAGAGCGATCGAAAGGTCAACCGACAGAAGATTGATCGAACAGAGCGGGAAGAGAGAGAGAGAGAGAGAGTATATTTAACGTCGTTATAGTCGGGATCTACCAGTCCCTGCCTCCCAGGGGGCATACGACGTGCTAGCGCTACCTAAGCTTGACACTAGGCTATATGTTGCTATCGAGGCGGCTAACAAATTAAACCTTGGGGTAGGCCCAAGGCACACGGAGTTCAGGCCGCATTCCGGCGCTCCTTGTTAGTGAGCGGGCAATCGGCAAAAGGGGCGAATAAACGCCGGGGCGCTGTACGCGCTGCTGTTGGTGGTAGTGAAAGCTGTCGGCCGGCAGAGTGCCGGAAAAAGAGTGAGGCCGGGTGTGGCGGGAGGGATCGCAATAAACCCCCCCTGGGCCCGGCCAAAGAAAGAAAATTCGGGGGCTGGAGGGCCTAATTCCAACCCTGTGTACTCCTTGTGTGTTTATCGCGCATCGAACGAATACGCTGCGCGGCTTGCCAACGTGGTGCACGGCAATTCGTAACACTTCACGGTTGGCAAACAGAGCCGCGTCAAGATCTTGCGCGTGCGATGCCACCTATACTTCAGTATAGTCACCGCGTGGCAACAAACAGAGGCGCGAGCGTCAAGCCAATCTTGCGCGTGCGTGCTTAAACAAAAGCTTAAGCAGGCCAATCTTGCGCCGTGCGTATCGTCGGGATGCGGTCGACCGAGGAGGAGTCGCGTGTGTGTACGACCGAAGGGTCGCGTGTGTGGCGGGGGACGGCGGCGGCCGGGCCGGCTATTCGTCCAATGTGTTCTAACTGCTTGCCGGCCTGCAGTCTTCTTGTGCGTTCGAGTCGTTCGGCTCGTAAGTTCGCGAGGCGAGGGCGACAGAAGTCAAAGGGCGGTCTGGTGATGCGCGGAGGTTGGAGCAATCCGATTGTCGGGGTTGAGGCGCGCGCGAGGCGCGCCCTGGGCGATAGGGTGCAGGCCTTCCTCTCGACTGGCAATAGGCACACAGAGCGGGAAGAGATGCTGTAAATAAAGGGCAATACAGGCGGACGATTTGATTAACGAGGTTTACCAGATCAAGTTGCCCGACCTCTTAAGGGCCGGAAGGAAGGCTCTTTATAGAGCTTGGACCCGGCTTGCAGAAAATCCTTGATCTGCGTTCCTATTGTCCCGCATTGAGTTACAACCTGAATAGCCCGTTGAGGTTATTCACTGCTATTGTGCTCTTTGATTGCATCACCCACCGCTCTGCCCGCGCACCGCAAGCCAAATCCGGTGGACCCTATCACGTCATCGTTCCTATTGTCGCTATTGAGAGCGACGAGACGCTTTGAGAGCGGCTATTCACTCTTTTCCTGATCCGGACTACTTGGTCCGGAGATTCCCTTTGTTACTTAACTTGCAAGATCCAATAGAGCTTGGATTACGGGATTTGTTACGTGAAAGGATCTCCCAATTGCCTGCACAAAAGAAAGAGTTGCCGGTGTTGGATTGCACTGGGCTGTGCAGGCAATCGGCAGAGCTTAGAGAGGGCCGGATCCTCTGGTCCTGTGATTTCTGATCACGGGATCTGAGGACCCGCAAGCCCGCGGAGGCTGGGAGCAGGGGAAGGCCCTTTTGGTGATACAGATCGTGTATATATAGCCTCCCTTCTGCTCGCTCTCTGGCAGATAGATTCCTTTCCTCTTCGTGCACATTAATAGATCGATCCTCTAATATAAAGGATCGTTGTTCACCCTCTTTGGAGATCTCCGAGCCCGACAGGAGTACCAACTCCTACCAACACATAAGTTAATATTTCCTGCCGGCAAAATCTGTTACATGCTAAAGGGTTAATATCATTCAGCTGCCAACAGTCGGTGCTCGTTTTCAATAATGTTTCATACAAAAACCCGTAAACTGATCCCGTTTAATTTATTAAACGTTAAAATATAAAGCCAGGCCTCCCTAAAAGCATCAAATCCGCCGCCTTTTCGCAAGTAACTTATAATCTGCGGTTAGTAACTTATACTTTTTAACCAGCTTTCCATTAAGCTTTTTTTTTCCACCTAAACACTATGCTTTCTCTTGCCATAATTCCATAATACTTTAAACCACCATCTATTTCCGCGTCTTTTCGCACTTGATATTATCAAATCCCTAGCCAAATTAACGCTTGGATGTTGTCCCTTATACTTTATCACAAGGTTTAGGCAAATGTTTTCCCAATGCACCCAGTCTTGCTTATTATATTCGCTATCCCATTCGATAAAAAACCATTTGTCCCATTTTGCCCGAATAGCTTTAACAGGGTATTGGCCATCATCTTCGTTAAATCGAAATGCTGCCTGGCTTTGCCGGTTTTATCGGCGAAAGGAGGCTAAAGGCAAAGGATTTCTCATTTTAAAATTGTCGTCCGGGAAAGCCGTTAGCTGTTTTAATCTTCGGTACTAGCTTTCGATATCGGCAAAAGGATCCTTTTTTTGCACGGACTTTATTGCTAGCTCCGTAATTAGTAACTGGTCTTTTTGGTGCGGTTTAGTAATTTTAAAAACTTGCCGTTGCTAGTTTACTGTTAACGCTTTTGGCTAACTGTTATTGCTACGATATTAAATAACCCCGGATTAATAGTCCGCCGATTGTTCGGCTTTAAAGCCGGATTTCCTGCGCTTAACAGGTATGTTATCCTGCTTAAGCGCTGGGCGTTTTTTACTGCTTGAATTAGGATCGGTTGTTATTAACGGTAATTTAATAGTGCGATTGGTTTTATAAGGCAGGTGTTCATCGAATGGATTGTATTTAAAGTTTGAAAATGGTTTTGCGAAAACTCCTTACTTTTGGTTGGGGCCAGGGATATCGGGTTTAAGCTCGGCGCGGTAACTTTAAATAAATTCTAAAACTTTACCGATTTGATATAGTGGAAAAACAGTTCCTCGCCGCTTTTAAGGCCATACATTAGCCTAAGGTTGGATGGAATAGGGTTTAAGGTTAAGGATACTGCCGTGGGTGGATGGGTTAAGGGCTAATAGCGAAATGTAAAGCGATATAGCTGCTTGCTAAACGGGTACAACTGGCTCGTTAAAAATCTTGGTGTTTAAGGCGCCGTTGTTTAGCTTTGGAGCAAAAAGGCCGTGGATTAATAAATTAGCGGTAGCAATAGAGACATAAGGATTAAACTCCGAGTTCGTATAAATTTCCTTGGAAAAAGGCTGGTTGTAATGTTAAGCGACGTTGGATTAAGGGCCTGGTGATTGTCCGTTTCCGAAAAAAACTTTCCCAAATTTGCCAAAAAAGTTATCTAATTTGGTCGTTTGGAATGTTGGCGGTTCACTACTGCTACCGCTTGCACAAACCGAAGTTTTAACATATGGATTGCTTCCAAAGTTTGAAATCGGCCCTATTTAAATTTTATGCTGCACTTAAGTGGGCTGCATTTAAATAGGGTAAGGGACACAGGAATTGAGCTTAGCGCAGTGGCTTTTCGAAAATTGTGTTATCTTTTTACTAATGTTGTCGTGCATTGAGGCGATAAGTGCTCGTTGCTTTGGAGGCCTTTCCTAAGCATTAACGGAGCAAGCCCTGGGCCCGGGGATGCTGCCGTAAATGGATTGGTTAGGAACCGCTGCCTGGTGCGGCTTGCTAAACAAATTGTTTAACGCTATGTTTTTTCGTGGTTTTTGCACGAGTTTAAGCGCGCTTGGGGGAGGAAAGGTGTAAATTGTCATGTTATTAAAAGAGATTGGGGCCATTATAATGAAGCTAGATGAAAATTTGGGCTGTAACACAAAATATTCATGTGTTTAAATTGTGGTATTAGATATGGACAAAATCCTGCTTTCATTTTTTAATAAAAACGAGTATTGTTGGTAGGAGTGGTACTCCTGTTGGGCTCGGAGATCTCCAAAGAAGGTGAACAATGATCCTTTATATCAGAGGATCAATCTATTCTTGTGCACGAAGAGGAAAGGAATCTATCTGCCAGAGAGGGAGCAGAAGGGAGGCTATATATACACGATCCAGATCACCAAAGGGGCCTTCCCCTGCTCCCAACCTCCGCGGGCTTGCGGGTCCTCGGATCCCGTGATCAGAGATCACGGGACCGGAGGATCCGACTCTCTCTGGCCTCTGCCGATTGCCTGCTCAGGCCAGTGCAATCCAACAAGTATGGTATTTATATATAAATGGAGGCAAGGTAGCTACGACTGTGTTGCTTTTCCACAGCACACTTCCCGTGCTACTTTTTTTGTTTGCCAAATTTCCAATTGTATCCTCGTCGAAAATCTCCTGCAATGTAACCGTAAAGCTTATATTATCATAAAATGGTCCTAAAAAACGGCTCCCCCAGCTTTAAGGACATGTGAATCTGCCTTGCCATCACTCGGCAAGTCTTTTCAATAGGCTGGGCTACAGGTACGTTGTTATATTTTATAAAAAAAACGGCAGGTTTATTAAGCGAATGTAACAGGACGCGTCACCTCCAAAGCTTACCCCTTACCATCGTCTTTAATTTTTTTTCGGCATTACCGAAAACCAATTTCAATATGCATGTTTTAACCAAATCTTTTTTTAAAATGTAATATAGCTTTCCCTATCTTTTAATGGGCCAGTAATAAAACCGAACTGGAATATGCGGCGGCGGTAGCTTGATACGGTTTTAGGAAAAAAGACGTTTCGGCGGTTGGTGTCGGGGCAATATGGGGAAGGAGGCGATAAAAACCTCGCCTCTTTTAAGAGTGTTTACGCTTTGGGATCACCCCATTTGCAGTAAGTTTGCAATATTCGGACCTACTGTAGTGGACTCCCTGCCATCTACTTCATTTTGCCCCGCTACTTAGCGTTCGAAACGCTCCTTTTCCCTAGTACGCACCAGGCTACCGCTGCCGTAGGGTCTAATTTGGCCTCGCAAATAACTGGTACATTATAAATACGTACGGAACGTACCTTTTGCCATTAGTGCTCGATCTTTCCGATTTCCGTAGATTTGGAGGAGGGGCATTCATTTTTTTTTTTTAAGTGTTGTGTTTATAGCAAACCCCCGGCCCTTCCAGTTGATTGTTGCTTACCAATAACCCTATTAAACCAACTGCACGACAAGCCAGATTGGCTTTCGTAGGAAAATTTGGCTAAGGCATTATTAAAATTATTATGCATATTGATATTGGTTTCAGAAATGCCGAAAAAAAAATTAAAGAAAACGGTAAGGGGAAAGCTTTAAAGGTGACGCGGCCTGTTAGGTTTGCTTAATAAAGCTACCGTTTTTATACGAGATATAACAATATATTTGCAGCCCAGTTTATTGCAAAAACTTCCCGATGGGAAGGCAGACTCACCTGCCCCTAAAGCTAGGAGGAGCCGCCTTTTAGGACCAGTCCGTAAAATTACTAGCTCCACGGTTACATTGCGGGAGGCTATTATCAAAGCTGCGGAATTATGTACTGGGCATTGAACCCGGCCAGTAAACTAACACGAACCATTTTTAAAAAATACTGTAAATTCCTTTGTGCTATTCGTGGAAACGGGAGTAAAACCTAGTCAAAATTATTAACGAGGTCCATATAACTTTAACGATTTTACAATGTAGTAGTTTTTGCGGGGCCGGGTTTTCCGGCTGCCCATTTAAAAAGTTGGCTGAAAAAGATAAAGAAATTGATCGAAGATTTGGCAAAGGGATGAGAGCGGCCAAAAAATTGTGATATGGAAAAGTGAGGTAGGCCTAGCTGTTTTCCCGATATCTAGCCTTAAGTACAGATTAGGACTGCAACACGAGCCGAATTATTATAAAATGCAATCATTTGTAAATAAAAGGAATAAAAACGGGTCTGAGATGTAAATAGCTACAGAGTAGGAAAAGAAAAAGAATTTAAAAGTATACTCCTTTACAATACCAGGCAGAAAGGAATGAGCAGTTGATTTGTATAGACGTAAAGCAGCGTGGAAATAGGCAGCTACAGCCCAAATAAGGAAAATGGGTAGCCGACGAGATTGGCTGGCTGGGTGTGGAGGAGGAGGGGGTGGGAATTGTAAAGTGGGTACCCAGGTGATTGATTGCTCGAATCAGAAAGCTCAATCGGGAAGCGCTATACCCAAAAGAGAAGTGACCGAAAACGGAAATGCCGCTAAACCGGCGGGGGATTTCCCATGGAACAACTTTACCCTGAATATCTTCTTTTTGCTCCTTCAATTGCTTTGTGCTTTTACACTTGTAAATCTACATTGGCAGCTTTACTTTGGTGGCTTTACACTAGCAGATCTATAGTCGTAACTTTGCACTGGTAGCGCTGCAATGGTAGATTTACACTCGCACGCATTTACATTCACAGCTTTACATTTGCAGGTTTGCCATTCGCAGCCCTGCTATTGTATGCTTATAAGCGCAGCCTTACAGTTATCGTGCCCCCAAAAAGCGTAAAACCTCCCGGGGAACACTTCCGCGTGTTACTTAGATTAAAAATACAGCTAAAGGCGGTGAACGAGTTATAAAAAGTAATAGACGAATTACTAAAAGCGGTGAGCAAATTTATAAAAGGCGGTGGGCAAATTCTAGAAGGCGATGGGCGGGTTACGGAGGGCGGTGAGCGAGTTGCTAGCTGTTATGACAGCTAACGGGGCTCCCAACGGGAGGCACGTGACAGGCCTGCAGGCAGCAGACCTGCTTTTAGTTGTTATAGTACGGCATTACGAGTGATGGTTGATAAAGTTAATATCTAATTGGTTGGAGATAAGATAGGAAAGGACGACGGGATAAAGGTGCGACTTTCGGCCACGCTATTTTGCGCGCCAAGAGCTGTAAATGTCACGTTAAAGTTGAATTTTGAATATTTGTTTTCCAACTTATTAGCTAGTAGATATTTCGATAATGTTACAAGTAATAACGCTAATCTAATACACAATAATTTTTTGTTAAAAATAAAAAGTAAAATATATTTAACTAACGCCTTCGGAAAATATTATAATTATGCATTAAAGCAGTATGGGCTTTAAATGTATCGCGACCCCGCAACGTTTTGCAGCATTCCGGTATTGGATAAGGAATTTTACCGTTTTTATCAAATGTTAACAGGTGAATTTTAACGTGGTCCTTCGTTTTATATATAGAAGAAAAGTGATGACGATCGCCGTTTCGGATGCAAAAACAGCACTGTGTTTTAGCACAGCTTTAAGTATTTTGCAAACATTTAAGGCTTTGGCCCCTACTTTGAACTTTTTGGGCCGGCATTCGTTTACGTGACGGCTCCTTTTGGCGGTAGAGAGAAAGCATAGCGCTTTTAGCGCTAACTCGGTGTTCCACCTCAGCATTTTTGTCTAAATGCGATAAATCTTTGCAGATAATATCGGCGATTTTTTTACGCTTTTTTAAAGCGTGGTTGATTTTTGGTTGTTTCCATTCGTTGAAGCCGGAGTTTAAGTGATATGTAGCGCTATTGAGCTGTTTGTTGATATCTAGCGTGTCGATATTGTTGAAAAAGAGTTGCCGTGCGTTTCTTTTCGCTAAATTCTTTAATATATTTTTTGCGGAGTTGAGAGCTTTTTTCGCCTTTCGGTACAGCTGGTATAGCTTCGTGTTGCCCGTTTCGGCCTTTGTGATCGTCCTTGACTCCGATTTGACTTTTTGAGAGAGGATGTTTATAAGCTTTTGTCGCTTTTGCATTTCCGGATTAAGTCGCAACTTAGAAATTTGTTCAGCGGTGAGCCCTGTCGGCGCACGTAGGTCGACGTAGCGATTTATATGGGTGACCGCTTTAAATAAGGCTTGATTCGATGGCCGGCTAAGGAAAGCTGCTTTGACGTGGCATTAAATTTTCGAATTGATATAAGTTTAGTAAGTGCCCGCATTTCGATTGTTTATAACCTGCTATAATTAAGCTTATGTAGCAATGGCTTAAAGTTATTAGTATTGTAAGCTAATAATAGTTGGGTAAGTATTTTTTCTTACCTTTTATAGCTTTTTTAGCCCCACGTCAAATTATGTAGGATATTAGCAGCTGTATAAATCCCGCGTTAATGCCGAGTCGTTGTAAAGTGTAAAAGTAGGTGTGGTAATGCAAAGCTTCGGTTTTTAACGTTTTATACCCGTTTTTTGCCCTTACAGTTTGGCGGAAGATGGGAATGTCCATCATTTCTTTTTTTTAGTGGAAGATATAGCTGCGACGGGGTGGCAAAACGCGAAAACGATATACTTTATTTACCGAATCGATGCCGGCTTCGAACGCGTTATCGAGTATGCCGATAATAATTATATGCATGATCGCGTCGAAAATAAGCGTGTCCACCTTTGTAAGGATGAATGTTTTGCTAGAAAGTGTTAGCTTTTAGTGCTATAAAATCTGATAGCAAATCTACTACTTACGGATTGGGTCGCCTTTGCTATCCTTTCGTAAACCTAAGCGTTACTTTTATAGCAAGGACGTTTTTACCACCTGGGCTTGGCAGTAGAAGAATTGTAACGTTTTTGTAACAGAAAGTTTTAATTTCTGCCTATTCCAGGCCGGTTTTGTTAGGTATCCTGCTTTTACCCCCGTTTTCGCTTTTTATATCATGCATTTTAAGGTTTTCGCGGTTCGTTTGCTTGTATACCAACGCTTCCGGTCTTATAGCGGTATATGTTTGGAAAAAAAGCAAAAGCGCAAGTTGTAGCTTTTGCCGCTCGTTTGGAAACACCGACGTATCGAAAACCCAATAGTGATGAAGGATAAGGAAAAGGTCGTTGACGTTTATGACTGGCTTTTTTTTAGGTGTTGAGTTCAGGTCGTATTTTTTTGTGAGGTGGCTATTGATATATTAAGTTAGAGAAAATGTTGTTAGTTAATATGCTTTTTTAGTTCCCTTTTGTTTGCTTTTTCATTTATATTATTAAGTTTTTCGTTTACTTTATCTATTATAGCCTGGCCGACGGTATCGTGGTATAGTATGGCAAAGACCTTTTTGTATTCGTGGATTGTACTTTTTTTCCGGATTTTCGGGTAGTTGTTAAGCATTTATTTGAGAAAAATTATGAGGTTTTTTTTAGTCGATTGTTTGATATGTTCCAGTTTGTTTTTGCTAAGTAGTTCGTAATATTTGAAAAAATTGTTAGGTTTTTATCGTTTAAAATAATTTGTTTTCGGGTGGATTGCTATTTATTTTGTCCATTTGCACAACATTTCGTATTTGTTAATTTTTGTAAAGTTGGAGTGTGGCTTTTTTACAGTTCCTAGATTAACTAATTTGTTACGACGCTAATGGTAGTATTTGGCCGAATATTTGATATGACCTTTTTGGCTGGGTTTGAAGCCTATAGTTGATGATAAAAAGTTTGGCAAGTGATGAAGTAGTTGGGAGATGGATGATAGAGTGACGGGAGCAAATGAGTTGTGGGAAATGGGAGCGTGGTAGGTGAGGATTTGTTAAATAGATGTAGATAAAAGAGAAGCTAACGTGCGATTTCGATGGTGTGAAAAAGGCAAAATAGGTTCGATGTTTTGAAAATGTGATGAGGTCGGCTTTTTGTGAACGAACGAACTTTTGGAGGAGACCGATGTGGGCTTTATGTAGTTGAAATATGGAACGGCAATTTGATTTGGCATTTCGTTAACTTTGAGGACCGATGGCCCGAGCTTGCGCCGCAAGAAGGTGGAATTGTAAGAATCGCAATAGGGAGACGGTGGGGCGTGCGCGTATCATTTTTGGCGGGGTTTGGCTTGGCATCCAGGGCAAACTGCCGCCTGAATCGGCGACCAGTGCCAGCCAAATTCGGCGGCGAATTTCCGTGGAACTTACACTTGTAGTGTAATCACAAACTCATCTTTCCTTGCAAAGGTTCTGAGTTTTACTCCTTGAATATACGGCACCGTAGAGCAAATGCAGAAAGCGAGTGCATAGGAAAGGATACAGGAAAGAATGGGGGGGATGGGAGTGACATTTTGTTGTATCGTGAACGATCCAGCCTAAGTGGAAAGAACGACGACCCATCCAGCCAAGAGAACCACCAACACAAGGAGCACGCCTGAAATCGCTTTCCAGCGGAGTGCTTTAGCATCGGCGCGGTTGTCGAATGCAGAGACGTGGTAGCTGGGCAGCAGCGGCGAGGTTGGGTATCGCGAGACGTGGACAGATGTCTCGCGGCCCCCGGTTATAGCGAGGGACGCACTTGGCGAGGAGGGTATGTCTACCGTTACCCAAGCGGGGCCTTGGGCTGGGCGATTCGGCGCCAAAGTAGTCGAAGAAATGCTGCCGTACTGGCAAGGCCCGGAATGGTGGGGCGCCTGTCTGGCCGCAGCCGAGACAAGAGAGCTGCTGTTGAGCAAGAAGCTGCTGTGGTCGCGATTGACCTCGGCCTGCAGGGGAGGAGATGGGACGTGGGTATGCGGGGAAGATCTGGTATCGATCCTGGCCTTGAGCTCCACCCTTGCCTCCATCGTCTTCCCAGAAGGATCCCTGATCACGGGGATATCTGCAGTGAAAGTCTCCTCCGCGTCCAGACCATCATCCTGGCCCACATCCGACGCTGCGGCCTCCGGAGTGCTGGGGGCTGCGGGCACGGCCGCTACGGGCTCGCCGAATCGCACATATCTTAGAAGCTGGTGGTGCGACCTGGTATCTAGTCGCTTCGCCCATGTTCCATCGACTACATCGCCGTATTCCCGGAGGACAGAGAGCTTTACTTTTACCAGCGGCTTTGTGTTGACGTAGCTGTCCTTTGCCAGCTTGTCGGAAGTTCCGCATGCTTGAAGGATGAGATTGTGTGGCTCGTGGCTTGGCGAAGGGGAAATCGGGATATGGTCTGCGGCTAGCTTTTGTCGGTAAGAGGGGTTGTCTTGTTTACTGGCGTGCTGCTGTAGCGTGTTCTCGCCGAAGCTAGTCATCTAAACATCCGGATAAGGCCCCTTAGTCATTACACAAGGACAATGGTCAAGATGCGGATATTTATGGAAAGGTGCGGAATCCGTTCGGAGAGGAGAGAAAGAGGAGGCGGGACGAGGGGTATTTACTCAGCGGGAAATTTTGTACGTACCAGGAGCACCACGACGGTCCCGTCTGCCTCCTCCTTGGAGGACAGTACCACTACCGGGTGGTTGTATGCGGTCTTTCTGAGTTCGCCTCCATCGTACCTCACAGGGTACTCCTTGTGATTAATGTTGTTGTGCGCAGGAAGCCACATAAAGAGGCCCCCGAGGCTCTTCTGCTTCGGACTTTTCTTCTGGGATGGCATTTCGGTCGGGTGCGCTCGACGTGACTGTAGCTACTCCCAGTTTGCCGACTGGAAAACAGGACTTGCCGTTAGGGAAGTGGTCAAGAAACAAACGACCAGGCCAGGTTGCCGGCAAGAAAGGAAAGTTGGGTGGGTTTATCTGGCGCGCAGTCATGAATGGGATGTGGCCCTGTGCGTTGTGTTTGTAGCAAGAAGAAGACGGATGCCCACGTTGACCCAAAAGATTTTGCACACGTGGGAAGGTAGGTAGGCCTACGCGCAGTCTGCCTCGCTGCCTGTGGGTGGTCGGAAAACGGGCCGCATGTGTGGCAAAGCAGTGCACTCGGCGAACCAACAGCCACCAGACTTGACATGCCCCTCACTTGCATTCACCGATTTCCTTGAATGAGAGCAAACCAGCCACCAAGACTTCTCCAGGGAGCCGCCTGGGATTTACGAGCCACAAGCAGAAGCCACTGCCTCTCGGCCATGCCCAGCCTTTCCCTCCTGGCGGCAAGACCTAATGCGGTAAGTCCGTTCTGTGCGGTGCGCTACGTCGTCGGCAAAATCTCGGATTGCTACAGCCAATCAGATCTTGGTCGCACGGCGGATCGATCGTCCATCACTTTGGGTTAAATAATGCGACCCCCCAGGTCTTTGACCGTTCCCGTGTTGTCGACACAAAGACGAGCTATGACACGTTAGCTCTCGCCTTGAGGAAGGACAGCTTTTTTTTGTTGTGCGGCAAAAGCACAAACATCCCCAGAATAATGACAGAAACAAAGGAGACCATGCCCGAGTCAGAGCGACCGCACGGCTCCAGGGGCCATGTCGCTGAGGCGCAGCCCGTCGACGACGAGAAGCTGAGTCGGCGGCTCGGCACGGGCAGCCACAAGAGCGCGCTTCAAGGCCACACAGCCGCCGACGTGCAGTCCTCGTCGCCGGACGCAGAGAAAGAGCAGCCGGCCGCGACCGATGCGGGGAAGCAAGAATCACCACCGGCGACCGAGACCGACTGCGGGGTCGGATCGGCACCACCCACCCCGGTTGGCGCACCCGAGAGATGGAACATGCCCCGGGGAAACGTCGGCCGCCTGGTGTTTGTGTTTCTGTCTTTTATCATCGCCGGCCTGAATGACGGCGTGGTCGGCGCGCTGCTGCCCTACGTATGTCTTTCGCCCCTCCCTCCCATCCGATAGCTGAGGCACCCTCAAACTCTAGATGGATCTGATCTACTCACGCACAGGCAACAACAACCAGCTCGAGCGCTACTACGACCTCTCCTACACGACCGTGTCGCTCATCTTCCTGACGCCCTTCTTCGGCTACTCGCTCGCGTCCTTCACCAACGCGCGCATCCACATGCGCTTCGGCCAGCGCGGCGTCGCCGTCATGGCGCCGCTGTGCCACATCGCCACCTACGCGGTGCTGGCCGCGCACCCGCCGTACCCAGTCCTCGTCGCCATCAACGTGATCTCGGGGTTCGGCAACGGCCTGACTGACGCCTGCTTCTGCGCCTGGCTCAGCGTCATGGAGAACGCCAACGCCCTGCAGGGGATTTTGCACTCCATGTATTCGTAAGGCTCTGCCAATTCGCCATAATCCGCTCCTCGAGAGGCTGCTGACAAGTCTTTTTGCTTCCTCACCAGACTCGGTGCCTTGTTCGCGCCCCTGATAGCCACCTCGTTGATCGTCACTTATCATCTGCCCTGGTATACGTACTATTATCTAATGGTAGGATTGCCCCGATATCGCTTTCTTAGGATTGATCACGGCCGCGTGGTTCGCTGGTTGTGCTGAAATGTTTCTCTCTCAAAGATCGGCATTTCCGTCCTCGAACTCGTTGGCCTAACTGTCCTCTTCTGGAAGAAGACAGGGGCCGTTTATCGCGCCTCGCACGCGCACGAGCACGGGAGCGAGGCCAAGGGCGCCGGAACACGAGAGGCCCTGCGGTCGAAAGTCACTTGGCTTTGCTGCATGTTCTTTTTCTCGTACATGGGCCTGGAAGGTACGCTGCCTGCTTCTCTTTTTTCTTTTTTTTTTTTTTTTTTTTTCTCTCTCTCGGCCAATCCACCCAATATTAGCGCACCTAGTCTCCAAATCTGTGTCAATTGACCACTAATCGCTTTTGCAGTCGGTCTCGGCGGCTGGATCGTCACCTTCATGCTCCGCGTCCGCGAGGCCTCACCATACGACGCGGGAATCTCGGGCTCGGGCTTCTGGGCTGGCATGGCATTGGGCCGCGCGTTGCTGGGCTTTGTGACCGACCGATTCGGCGAGCGCCTCTGCATCTCGCTCTACCTGGCCGCGTGCATCGCTCTGGAGCTGGTATTTTGGCTCGTGCCCAACTTTGTCGCCTCCGCCGTTGCCGTCGCCTTTCTTGGCTTTTTCCTCGGACCCATGTTTCCGGGGGCCGTCATAATGGCCACCAAGCTGCTGCCCAAGAGAATCCACGTCAGCGCCCTCGGCTTCGGCATGGCCATGGGTGGGACGGGCGGGACGGTGTTTCCTTTTGTGAGTAGCCTCCCATGCACTCCTTTCCTCGTCCCAGACATGGAATATGCTTGGCTAACGCGGAAGAATGCAGATCATCGGCGCCGCTGCTGGGCAGAGGGGCGTGGAAGTTCTCCAACCGATTGTCCTAGGACTCATGGTGGTGGTAGTGATCGTGTGGCTGATGTTCCCGCGGATAAAGAATAGAGAGGAAACAGTGTCTGCTTGAACAGGTGCGTATGTAATATTTCCAACATCCTGGGAGGTTGCAAGGAGGCTGGAAAAACGTATATACATAAGGTTACATATATACATGGAAAGGCAGCGACAAGTATTTACGGCCGAAGATAATCATCATACGCTGGGCAGACCTAAGGCTGGCAATGTTCGCTGGAGCCCTTGCCTGCGTGGATAACCCTAGCACCCCAGCTTACAACCTCTGACCGGCCTGGCCGGGTACGGTGCCCGCGACGCTGCCGGAGCCGATGCCCGAGATGCGGTACGGCAGCGACGAGGACGTGAGCGACCCCTTCGGCGCCGTGTTCTGCGACCCTCCCAGCGCGACGTCCTCTGCGACGGCGTACCCGGTCTCCTTGGAGTCGGCGGAGAAGATGGCCTTGCTGTTGCTGTTGACAAACGCGGTGCTCTGGACCAGGACCTGGGCGCCCATGCGGGTGTTGATGCCCGACCCAATCACGCCCTGGTAGTAGCTGTTGACGACGTGGAAGGTGCCGAAGCGCACGAGCGGGGTGCGCGAGTTGACGTTCTGCCAGTGGTTGTGCGCGTACGTGACGCGCAGCTTGCCGCGGTCCTCGCTGGCGTTGTTGTCGCTGTGGCCGATGAGGGAGGCTTTCCACTGCGGGGTGTTGACGTGCGTGTCAGCGAGTGTCGCGATGGGCGGTCGTGGCGGAGCAGCAGCAAATGGTACTTACGGAGTCGTGGAAGTACGTGTACGAGATGGTGATGAAGTCTCCGCCGTGAGACACGTCCACCAGCCCGTCAAGATCGTCCTTGCCGCCGTTGAGGTCTCCTCGCAAATCACAGTGATCGACCCAGACGTTGGTGGACGCGTCAATACCAATCGCGTCCCCATTGGACGCCTTGACGCCCGAGATCTTCATGTTGCGGATGATAACGTTCTTGACGCGCCGGACGTACAGCCCGATGCCCGTGAGCGAGCTGCCGCGCTCGCCGTAGATGGTCTTGTCGGCCGCGACGCGCACCTTTGCCGAGCCCGAGATGGACCCGGACACGATAATGGTCAGGGGCCCGGAGCGGCCGGCCGCCTCCTCGAGCTGCGAAAGCGTCCGCACCGTCACCGTCGACCCGCCCGCGCCGCCGGTAGTGCCGCCGTTTTGCGTGCAGAAGCCTAGGTTGCAGGCCTGCGACGCCTGCCGGCGCATGAGCCGCCGCTGCTGCTCCCCGTCGCGGCGGGCGACGGGAGAGGCGGCCACGAGGCCTAGGAGGAGGGCAATGCTGGCGAAACGCATTTTGATGGCCTAAGGGGGGTGGTGTGCTGGAGAGCTGTGGCGGCTGTGCTTGCTGGAGCTGGGTGCTTGCTGCTGGTGAGGCCTGGGTAGGAAGGGGCAAGATTCCCAGTCACAACGGGACAGCCATCTGCCTTCCTTTATGCCTTTTCGGACTCTACTTGGAGGTTGACTTAACCCCCCTGCCAGAGATGCCGAGATCCGAAAACGTAGGCCGCTGATGCTTCAAACACGCCTTTACGAGCAGACTCGGCCACGGCCAAGCGCGAGTCTTACAGGAGGCTTTCCATTTGAGCCCAGCTACATGGTGGAGGGGCCGCGAACCAGAATTCTTCCGTGGATGGAACTTTTGAGGAGCGCATGCGCCCTTGCTCCCAGTCCCACCCCGCATGAGATATCGGGTGAGGATCTGCGGGGAGAATGCGACATCGTGGAGAAGCAATTTTGGGCCGGCGGGAGGTGCCTCTTGACGCCAAGTAGCCCTGTGGATCTGTGACTGCCGAGCCCGTGGTGAGCACACCAATCGGCCTCGCCCTATTGGAGGGAAATCTGGTTCCGATATAGGGACGGCGTTGTGTACTTCCCCAAGGGCTGGTGGAGGGGCCTACTGTTTCTCCAAACCCCTCACTCAAGGGCGGATTTAGCTACCATATGCCGACCAGGGGCAGACTGATACCCAAAATGGGAAACTTCTCCAAGAGGAAGGTGTTCCGGCAGCTTAGGTGCGGCTGTTGGTCAGTTCGAAAGGCACCTCATGACAACCTAAGCAGGCATCGAGCCATGGAGGGGCTGCAGAACATGGAAGCCACTAACATATACTTTCGAGAAACGCTATGGATTATTGTAGAAATATGGAACCATTGTGATAGTGGCGAGAAGGGGCTTGCTAGGATGGTGAGGACAACGGAAAGAAACAAGCTGGATGATTCCAATCCGCACGTAGCCAGCCGCATCCAACAGTAACCAAGTGCTTTAAGGGCAGAGGACAAAGTCCCTGCGGTTCACCGCGTGCCTCATGACGCCACAAAGCGCCGGGGTGAGCTTCTTGCTTCCACCGCTCCCCTTGGTCCAGATGGCCTGGTAGACGACCCGATCCGGGCCCTTGTCGTCCGGGCCGATGCCGGGCGGCCGGATGATGACCTCCCACAGCGCCCGGCTCTTGCCGTTGCAGCCGCCGAAGACGAGCCCCTCGCGGTTGCCAAAGTGGTGGGGATCCTCGGTGGTCGGCGGGTCCCAGTTCGGGCCCTTTGCCTGGTGCCTGGCGACGGCGGGGAACAGGACGCTCCGGACCTGGTTCTCGGTGTAGGTGTGTTGCGGGTTGGTGCCGACGGTGGGGCACGCCCAGGTCTTGGCGGCGGCCACGGCTAGGGCCTCCATGATGTTGCTGTCAACGTAGTTGTCGAGCACCGAGAGCGGCTCGGAGGCCGACTCGGGCATGGTCTCGAAAACCGGCTCGGCCGCCATCTTGGGAAGCGGCTCGACCGCCAGATCGGAAAGTGGCTCGGCCACTGGCTCGGCCACCAGCTCGGCGACTCCGAGGGAGGCGAGAAGGAGGGGCAGGGCGCGTGTGAGGAGCATTGTGACGGCTTTGGGCGCAGGGGCCTTCCAAATAGGATTATTTAAAGCCTCAAAGATGAGAAAATGATCAAGTTTCAGCTTTGGAAGAGATGAAAGTGGGGGTGTTCGCTGGGCTCCGCCGGTGACTGAAGCCTGTGAAGCATGGTTCTGGTTGTCCCAACTCTCGGGGTGCTACTCGGTCGCTTTAAATATCCAAGGAAGGCCTTCTGACTGTACCATCAAGCTTGCTTCCTTTCCGGCCTAGGTTTCCAGCCCACTGACTTGATGCCCGCTTTCGGAATCCCTCCTGTGTCTCCGACGGTGGGATGGCTGATCCGGGCAGGAGTCCAACCTGTCCTGTCACAATTTGACACGGCACGGGCCGGAATGGCCGGCAAGCGCTCACATGGCCCAGGATTCGACTGACGACGCCTTCAGCTGTGCCCGGGCAGCGGACGTTACTGCCTTTGGAAACCGGCCTTACCTGTCGGAGACACAAGCTGGTCTCTGACCGGTTGAAAGAGCCCGCTAATGCAGCTCTCGGCTCTCTGGACACAATTTATTGACAGGTCATGTTGACCTAAAAAGACGACCAGACTGCAGTTCACGCACCAGACCACCAAGGGCGTGCACGGAGGCAACCAGCAGCGTGCAGGTGCGCCAGCAACCCCGCCTTAACCCCTCCCTTCTTCCCTATTTCATCCGTTATGTTGTTGCTCTTCCATTTGGCGTCCCCCTTCCATTCCCCCAAAGATCAGCCCGAATCCCTTTTCCATTCTCATCATGGCTGAATCCTACGTTTTCCCCGCCCATTCCCTCCTAGATCCCGTCGTCGGCGAGTCCGACGATGTGGACGGCTGGCTCGAGGCGATGAGGGCCGATCGGGCCAACCCCGGCGAGTACGGACCCATGCTCACGACGCCACGCCTCCAAGCCATGCACGACTTCTTCAAGGACCCTAGCCAGGATCTGGCGAGCATCGCGGCGCGCATCGACGCCTGGGTGCGCGTCGACTCCTACACCCAGCCCGACTACATGTTCTGGCAGGCCATGGCCGACGCGGCCAAGAAGCTCCCCAACCACCACGACCGCCTGCTGGACCTGATCGTCGCCATCCACCGCCTGGCCCCAGAGGGCACCAAGGAGTCGGTGAGCTTCAACGAAGTCTTTGGCCAGTTCCAGGGCTGGAGGTGTAAGTTTTGACCCTTGTTCGTTGGAGTCCTCCCTGTGAACCACCTGGTTCTAACCGATGCATATCACCAGCCACCGGCACCGAGGAATCGGTCAAAAGATCCCTGGCCACCGCCTACCTCGCCGAGCTCTTCATGACCAAGCTTGCCCTCCGTGGCCTGACGGCCTCCGAGGACGAGCCCGAAGCCGTCAAGAACCTCTCCTCTTGGCTTGAGAAGGGCGCTTCCGCCATCCGCGCCGAGCTGGAAAACACTGCCTGGGATCCACAGTCTACCACTTTCGCGCATGCCGAGGGCGACATGGAGACGTTCGAGATTCCAAGCGAATTCGAGGTTGAGGCGGACACGACCGAAGCAGAAAACCAGGGTCAGGGGGAGGCTGAGGAGGAAGAAGAGGTTTTCGAGGCGTACAAATCCGTCCATGCGCTAAACTACGCCATCCTCCTCGTGGAGCCCTGGCTCAAGATGTGCGGAGGCGAGTTCTACGACGCTTGCAAGGCCGGCGGCACGTTCCCGTGCGACGTCCCCGACCAGCACGCGCCAACAAACTTTGGCATCGGCAAGGGGTATTGTATGGATCGATGGGGGTTCTGGCGCGACAGGCTCCAAGAAATTTCCGAGACGGAGGAGCTTGACGCTGCCACGAAGAAGGTAGCCAAGGATTGCGTCGACACCATGACAAAGATTGAGCAGGAGAAGGAGAGGAGTCGGTAGATCAAGCGGGGGAGAGGGAGGTGCGCTCGATCATCACAAAATTAGCCGACGGAGGAATGCAGGAGACCAGAAGCGGCAAACCGCACAGCTTGATCTTTTCGGAAGGCCGGCAGCGGGGCCATCTCATTAGAAACGTCAGATCAACAATGTATGGCTCCTTGGGCGGTGGTGCAGGCTCGCCGCGCCTTAGCACTGCAGATCCCTGCCGCCTCAGCAGTCCATCCTTGTGGCAATGACCCCATCTGGTTAACCGCCTCTGCGGCTGAAGACACTGACGCGTTGCAGCAAAAGGTGTGCCTCGACGCCACATCGGACGACCCCCTGTTACCTCCGTAGATGATCTCTTTGGAGCCGATCCCCAACCGTCCCGTCCACGACCAGAAGCTGATTGGAGTGGACGCGAAGTAATCACTACAAATGCGGGACAGACGTATTGGCCACGGCCCCAACCTCATCTCCCCCAATTCAGTGCGTTCGATGGCGAATGGGCCGACGCCATACTTGGTGGCGAAGTGCGTCTTGGTCGCCGTCCCGATGAGGTGCATGCATTCGCGGCGCTGCCTTTTCGGTCCAGTAGCGCTGCGTGACCCCGGCGACGAACGCCTTCCACAACGTGGCATAACTGGTCCCCGTCATTGATGACGATCTGCTTGGTGATCGTCCTGACCTGCACGTCCTCGAAGCGCGTGCCGAGGAAGGTCCATCGGACGACCCCTTCGTGGTGCCGCAGTCTCTGCGTCCAGGTGGCGGCCCGCTCCCCCGAGTCTTGCGGCCACCAGATCGGCCCGTCCGAACCCTGTGGCCAGCTGGGATTGCTGCCGGCTTGGGCGTCGGCGACGGCTCGGGCAATGGAGTCGCGCGTCTCGGAGACCCAGCCTTCGTGCTCCCATGTGGAGAGGGAGAATGTGCCACCTGGCTTGCACATGCGGAGGCTTTCTGCAAATCACAGGGGGAGTACAGCTTTGTTAGCTGAGAAGGATTTGCTAGAAACCAAACAGCGTAGCGTGATGAGGCCTTTACCTCTGCAAGCACCCACGGGATGCAGCATCCAGCCTCAAGGCCATGGCCACCACGATGCGATCGATCCCATTTCTCGGCAGACCATATCCCTGGGGGCGACAAAAGTTGTCAGCGTATAATAATTTCCAGAATACTCTGTTCCAAAGAGACAACACGCACGCTGGCCTCCGTCACCACCGCCTGGGTGTTATGCTACCCCGACTCCTGGATGCGCCAGCGAACCCAGTCGATCTGGGAATCCGACACATCCAACCTGGTGATGATGATCCGCTCCACCACGGCTTCGTCGCCCGTTTTGCGCATGGCGTCGTGCAGCATGGCGGTGACGATGCCGGAGCCGCACGCTAGGTTCAGCACTTTAACAGCCTCGCCACGCTCCAGGTCGACAGTTTTGACTAGGCCGTCGGGGCCCAGGAGGCTGGGTCGGGGATCTTGCCAGTTATTGTTAACATATTGGCGGTGAAATATGGCCTGGTGTGTGGTGGGCGAGGGTAATCAATGATACAATCTTGCCTGGGTATTGTTGTGATGCGTGATCCGTAATAACACTCCATGCTTGAGTGAATGGACCTGATGGCACCGGCTCAAACTTGTATAGCATGGGTCGGGCGTCGACGACATCGGCCTGGTTCTTGGATTGATCGAAACGAACCGCATCATAAGTTGCGTCCCCCTAGCAGAGGCCTTGTCGAGTTCCACTAGCCTCGGGCTCTCAAGAACCCGAGCATAGTCTGATAAATGTAATGACATACAATAGATTTATGGAATAACATGTCGTCAACAGCATTTCATCGTAGAGTTTCCCTACAACAATAGACCCAGTCCCATCATAACATTTCAAACCCCATTGTAAAGGCTGAGATGAGATGTGCAAGCGGGAGAAGGCAAAGATGATGTCAGGTGAGGAGTGGGAAGGGGTTTGGATGATCGAACATCAGATACCCCGAAATACAATCTCGGTCGTGCTGGATATCGGCCTCAGAATCGTTCGTTTAAGCTTCATGCCAACTTTGCCCTTGAGCATACTGCGCCGTCGCGACAAAGAAACCAGCCGCACAGAGCCGATAGGATACGCCGTAGCCGTATAAGAGAAGTAAGCTTTCAGCAGCCCGCCGCTCGTCCCGTTCACCACGTTCAGCGCGGCGCACGCACGCACCACACAGCCTGACCACGATGGCTGGCTACAAGCACGGAGGATTGCCGAGCAAATTGCATACCGCCAAGCCACAAATGATGACTGCAGGTTCGCCTTGGGTAGGCTGATCCGGAAAATGGAGGCCCCACGCACAGGTCCAATCATTGTCAAACCTCTGTCTCTAGCTCGATGGGCATGCATTCAAGTAGGCGGCCAGATTTTTTCGGGGGTTCGACGCTCTCCCCGCACCTGTCCATTCTCCCGTCGAGATCGTACCCCTCCCTCAACGATTCTGAACCGAAACGTCTCACAATCCAAACCACTGTCCAATCTCGCTCGTTCTACAACATGTCTGATCCATTCAGTATCGTCGCCGGCGTGTGCGGGCTCGCAGTCCAGATTGTGGACACAGGGATAAAGATCAAGAAGCTTTATGAGCAGTTCGATGACGCGCCGTCGTCGCTGGCCGACACAATCGACCTGATCCAGCTTCACGCTGCAGACCTCAGCCCCGCCATCCCCGTCGGCGGCCAGGATGACGTTCAATTTCAGACCCCGTCGGCACTTGCTGCTTCCAAGGCCTACTGCCAGAAGGTCTTGGATGAGCTACAGGGGGTGGCGGGAGAACTTCACGCGCAGCTCGAAAAGGCCCAGGGCCGTAGCAGCGCCAGGCGGCGGCTAGCAACTCTGAAGGTCGTTCTCAAAAAGGATGCCTTGGCTCAGCATGAGGCTCGCTTGGCACGAGCGAGCCATCTTTTGATGCAAGCCAAACTGTCGTGTATCATGTGAGTGATTAGCCCTGCAAGACGTTTCCCGCTTGTATCCGAGATGAATCAGCGCCCGTATTTGAAGTTGTAACCCACCCGTGTCAGGTCTGAGGACTCGACAACTGACTGGCTATACCATGGAAGAACACTGGTGTGCCAACTGCGCGCCGAAATTCGGACACCCGACGCAAGAACTCCCGAGTCCTTGCCTGATACTGAAAGAGGCCGGGTGCTGGAAGCTCCCAAATCAGGAAGTGCGCAGGAAGCGACAGTATACACCACTACAAAGGGGGCCCGCTCCCCTCTCGATCAGTCCAGACTATCCCTGGGTCGGGTATGGCCGTCTCTCCCACCTCGACCGTTCCGCCGAATCAGGCTGGGCCAGCTCACTGGATGTGTCGAAATACATCTCCCCGCCCCCCGTCGCCGTCAGTGCTCTCGCCGTCCAGGCGTTGTGGAAGATGTGGAGCATTCTGAAAATGATTATTTCTGGCTCAGACTCCGACTCCCACAGTGGATTTGCAACGTCGTCATTGAAAATACTATTACCTACGGTAGAAGAGGATGGCTCCATCACATGACGACATATCGTGTTCACAACTCCACGACCTCCAAGATCGTGAAAGAGGCGATCCAGAATGGTGATATTCCACAGCTCCGGCGACTATTTCAAACGCGCGAGCTGGGACCGCGAGACAAGCTTGAAGACGAGGATCAGGTCCTTCCCGTCTTTGGGCGAACCTTGGTTGAGGTGCGTTGAATCCATCTGCTGCTCTTTTTAGCTCCACTCCTAACCTATCGAAATGTCCAGTGGGCGATCAAATACGAGCAGTGGGAAGTTGGAACCTTCCTATTAGATAACGGGGGGGACGCCGGTAATTTGATAATTTTGCGCGACCCAGTGGTAATATTGAACCCGTTTTTATCCCCAGGGCTACCCCAAGTTTCAAAACCGCTTTGCACACGATGTCCAGTGATGCTCGTCTGTGGGGCTGACCGATACCATTTTCCGGTAATTAGCCCTCCCAGCGTCCTAGGTTTCCAAAACCTAACTGCCGGAGACTCGTTAAGAATTACACTCTTGTGGGATGGATCGATCGCCTGTCGGAGTTTCGCGTGCAGTCGGGTATACACTCGCAATGCGACAGAAAACTCCAAGCCTACCAGGCCGTCCTCGAGTCGACAATGAATGAAGACGATTTTTTATCCTCTCCCATTGGGCTCGACAGTCTAAATTTGCTATCCTACAACCTAGTGGAGAACTTCTTGGAGATCACGCCGTCTGCCTGGGTTTTCAACACACTCAGGAAACTTCTTCATGGTGTCTTGAACCCTTGTCAAGCGTTGCGCCCTGAGGGGTACAGGATCTATCTGAGTGTGATTAACCAGATGAATTCTCAATTCCCCCGAATGTGGGCGCAGACACCTGAAATTTTTGCAGCATATCGAACCCTCTTCAGGGACCTTATATCCAAGGACATGCGTGGGTTCTATGGGGATACATCGCGAGAGATTTTACACGACTGCGGGGCGATGCTTTGTGAGTTCTGGGGAACAAAAGGATTCAACCATCAAATATCTGTTGATTGTCTGGATCGGCTGGTTCGTGATTGGTTCGAGATGGTTTTGGGCACAAGCGGAATAAGTGGACAAGGGGGGACGGAGGTGGCAAAACAGTGGATGGAAGGAAGCTATCGCGAATATCTAGTGATAGACTCATACTTGGTCGGGGCGCCGCCCCAGACGCTGTATGTCAGGTTGATAAGCATCAGAGGTGGCCCACGACCGGAAGACTGGAAGATCTGGTGGTCGCAGCACACCGACGGCCTGGTGGGCGAGTTTTGGTCGCTGGTGGAGCCGGAACAAGAGGAGGAGGATTTGCTGGAAGAGAAGCCTTTGTGCGCGATCCCTGGGGCATGGATTGAGTAATTAGACAACGGGCAAGAGCATCCAAGGTTATCAAGAGTCTGGTTTCGGGGACACAGAGTGGACGGGCCGTGAGCAATATGTAACGGAATTATTTGGAGACAGGTAGTTCTTGAATTGGATGTGTCAGGGCAATGTGCGACCACGGACGTGGTTGGCCTCTTGCAAAGCAGCCAAACACCTGCGACGCGAGACCCGTGTCTCACCACATAGAGTAAGTCGACTAAAAAATAAAAATAAAAAGGGAGAAAGACGTTTGTCTGGTGTGACTGGGTGTTATGGAAGGCTGCCGTAGCGCGGGTCCGCAGCTGGCACTCTAGGCGCGCTGTTCCGGGTCCCGCAAGGAATGGGCAGTGCCGACAATCATCGACCGAATTGCAGAGATGGCGACGGTCTGTCCGTCGTTCCAGCCGAGAACACAGATTCAAGATATTCTGGAGAAGAAAAGGAGTGCATTGACGAGCAATTTCGCGGCGAGTCGGTTGATGCCAACAAGGTTCAACAATGAAAGTCAAACTCGATGTCGACCGAATCGGCGGGGTTCCAGTCTTGGCATCGACAACCATCCGCAGCTTCCCAGAGCGATGGGAACTGATAAGGAAATGTATATCCTGTCCACACAGAGCCTCACGAGACTGTTGCCCGAATCCGTGCTGCATTGCCGTCAGCATTTGTACTGCCTGGACATCCAGCTCGGAGAGTTCTCGCCGGTGGCCTTCAGCCGCAATGTAACCTCTTCTTTCGGCCTGCGATATACGTAAGCTGCATTCGCGTTTTTGGCTGACGGACCCACCTCCCCGCACGTGCCCTCCATGAGGACCTGCCCAAATCTTCCTAGCGCGACTGCAGGCCAAGCGCCAAGGCTTCCTTCCCCGCCGTTATCTCCAAGCTCTTTCTTTTTCGAGCTTCACTCCTTTTCAGCTGTATTGGGTGGCGGGATGACATTGATTCACCAGGCTGTGAACACCAAGTTGAGCTCCGAGACATATCACCCTGCTGCCACATTCGTTCGTGGTCGTCTTTTCCAGTTGACGATGGCGCCAAAAGCAGTGAAGAAAAAGCCCATGCGCCCCGCAATTTAGAGAGCCAACTGATCGGCAGAAAAGATCCATTCATCAACCATTTGATCTCTTCTTGACTGTCGCAAAGCGCCCGACGAATGGCGACCCCGGCGGTATCTTCCGTGCCGTCAACCAGAGCCAACCACCAACTGAACCGTCCCCTGAAAATGCCGACTGTCGTGTATGCTGCCTGCCCCTGAGAGGCTGGAAGCTCCAGTCGCTGGAGGCCCTGGGATCCACACCCAATGCCTTGGCGTGCCAAGCCTTCTTCGTCCTTCCCATTCCGGCACTTCCGTCGACGTCGCAATTTACAGATGCAGGATTTCGATTCACTGTCACCCAGCCCCGTGAAGCAATGCGCACGCGGGATGTCGGGCCCAGGGTCTCGGTAACACGCCCCTGGGCCCAACCGATCACAACGTCTTGGGTCGCAGGCCATGTCTCGGACCGTGGGGTGTCTGCTTTACCATAAAGGCGTGTCGCGTTCCACTCGTTTGTGCCGGTGCGACCTCCTCTCCTCTTTCTCTCCCACCCCGCCTTCGCTTCGCGTTCCTCGCCTTCTGGTTTGTGGTTCGCCTGAGGCCGTCGCCTTGGTATCCTCCCCTCCTTTAGCCCATTCACTTGGTCTAATCGCACTGGACCCTGCGTCCCCCCGTCGCCAGCATGAGGATCAACCAGATCACGGGCGTAGTGGCCCTCACTGCCGCCTCCGTGATCGCCAAGGAGATGAAGCCTGACATGGAGCGCGCCAAGGTCTACGACAGCGGCTCCGTCCACGAGCACATCATGGACCTGAAGATGGTAAGGAGAAGGACCTTGTGGAGAGCGGGGCACGTTTGTCCGAGGCGAACCCTACTGACCTTGCCGTGTACCCAAACAGAGCCACTGGCGCGCTGAGAAGAACGCCGGTGTGATGGACTCGAGCGTGTGGCCCCGCCTCAACTACACCAAGTGCGTTGATGGTGTCGCCGCCGCCATCCCCGGCGACCCGCTCCACACGTTCAGGTGCAAGAACACGGACCTCTACGACTTCCTGCCCCACGCAGCCATCGGCTCCCCGCGGGGTAACGCCGCTGGCGAAGTCGGAAGCTCCACCTGGGGTTGGTCAGACCCCAAGTCCGGCCGCGAGTTTATCGCCGCCGGTCTGTTCCAGGGCGCGTCCTTTATCGAGATCCTGCCCACCGGCAAGATGCGCCACGTCGGCTTCCTGCCCTCGCACGGCACCCTGAGCGAGAACTCGCTCTGGCGCGAGATCCGCGGCTACAAGCACTACATGCTTATCGGCAGCGAGCAGCAGGGCCACGGAGTGCAGATCTTCGACATGAGCAAGCTGCTCTCCGTCACCGACGCCGAGGCCCCCAAGACCTTTGGCACTTCGGACCTGACGGGCCACTTTACTGGCCTGCCCATCGGCGCCAGCCACAACGTCCTCTCCAACGAGGAGGCCGAGTACGGCGTTGCTGTCGGCGCCCGTCCCCGCACCAGTGGCTGCGCCGGAGGTCTGATCTTCTTCGACCTCAAGGACCCCTCCAACCCCAAGGAGATCGCCTGCGACCCGCAGGACCAGTATGTTCACGACGCGCAGTGCGTCATCTACCGCGGCCCGCACACCAAGTACGTCGGCAGGGATATCTGCTACGGCTACAACGAGGACACACTCACCATCTACGACGTGACCGACAAGAACGCGTCCAAGATCATCTCGCGCACTTCGTACGAGGGCTTCGCCTA
The DNA here is from genome assembly GCA_000733355.1 of Falciphora oryzae. NCBI lineage: Eukaryota > Fungi > Ascomycota > Sordariomycetes > Magnaporthales > Magnaporthaceae > Falciphora > Falciphora oryzae. The sequence goes on from JNVV01000025.1 coordinate 41,548, forward strand.
CACTCACCAGGGCTGGGTGCTGGACTTGAACAACCAGGAGTATCTGCTCATGGACGATGAGTATGACGAGTACAACAAGGTCCGCGGCCCGGGCTTCGACCAGTACCCCGTCACCTACATCTGGGATATCCGCGACCTCGAGAACCCCAAGAACACTGGTCTGTACAAGGCCACTCAGGTAAGACTGCCCCGCCTCCCTGGAGCTGCAACCGATCGCAGTGGAACAAGTGTAACTAACCGTTGGCCTAATTTTATCCCACAGCGCGGTATCGACCACAACCAGTACGTCATCGACGGCTTCTCGTACCAGAGCAGCTACACCAGCGGCCTGCGCGTGTACGACGTCTCGTCGATCCCGCAGGACCCCACGGGCGGCAGCGTGTGCGAGGTCGCCTACTTCGACATCTATCCCGAGGACGACAGCGAGCCCGGCGGCGGCGCGGTGCAGTTCAGCGGCAGCTGGGCCAGCTACGCCTACTTCAAGTCTGGCTTCATCTTCGTCAACACCATCGAGCGCGGCGCCTTCGTCGTCAAGATGACGAGCAAGCCCCGCTGCAAGCCCCAGGGCTGCAGCGCCGACAACTGCCTGCGCGCCATGCGCTCCACCTCGACGGCCGGCCGCCTCGAGGAGAGCCAGAAGTTCTGCGGCGAGTTCACCAAGACGTTTGTGGCTGATGTTGCCGTCGTGCCCGAGTACGCGCAGAAGGCGTGCGGCAGCAACGTCATCTCGCGCGTTAGCTCCGCGTGCAAGTGCCTGCCCACTGCTGCGGCCTAGGTCTCTGTAATACGATAGAGTTGAGCCCTTTAAATGGACAAAGAGCATAGGTTCCAGACTGTCCACTGCGCCTGCGGCCAGTGGTTGGTACAAAAAGAAAAAAAAAATTAATGTCTACGTGCAAGAAAACCCTGTTAATCGCCTCCCCCGCTCATCTGGGCATGGCCACCTTCTTCTCCAAAGAGTCCCCCAGCACCGGATGCCAAATCAACAAGCCCGCCGACCCTGGGTTCCCGGCTGGCCTCCCGCATTGCGCTAGCATGCAGCCAAACGTGAAAGATTGGCCTTGGCCGCTCAAAGGGGCGCAGCATGCGGCTTACCCTTCGACCAACACGCTTCAATCTGAGCAGACTGATTAGTTCAGGAATCTCCCCGGCCAGTTCAGCCGGCACTCCGCATCCGGGAAAGGCGCCCACGCATCCCCAACGTGATATCTACCTCATTGCATTGGCCGACGCTGCGCTTCCCCGCACGTCATCTTCCCTGGGAATTCCCGGCTGTTGCATCAGGCAGCAAGGCCGACACCCAAGGATTGCCGCACGGTGAAGAGGCTCGCCGCGAACGATTGCCTTCGCAAGCGCTCGGATTTTTTTGAATAGGGAGACCTGCAGGTCTAGCTACCTACACAGTTGCCAGCTAACGGCTTGAGCCAACACCATCATCGATCCCTTAATTACCTATCCCCATAAGCTTACACCATGAACTCTTTTAAGAGCGACGTCACCGAACCGCTGTTGATTGTTTTTGTTTTTCCGGTTGTTTATACCATTGTTTTCCCCCTGTTGCTGATCTCGCTCCCAAGATTACTCCCGAAACGACTCTCGGATGCAGTAATGACTTTCCTCATGAGGCTTGCTCCCAAAACTCGAACTTCGGTTCGCGCCATCATCGTTCTCAACCGTTCGGGGTTGTCTCCCGATCCAACATAATCCTCAAGGCCTTGTTCGAGCCCAAGCCTTGCTGCTGGTCTTGCACAGGCTGCAAACCTGGGAAACCCCGTGGACCCGATCTCTGGCTCTGGCGCACTACCGAGGTACCCTGCCAACCCCCCCCCCCCTCATGGCTGTCTTGCCATTCTGGCTTACTTGTTTCCTCTAACCCCCAACCCCATGTATACTAGGTCAAGCTGGAGCATTCGGCTTGCCCCAACGACGGCCCGCACCACGTCTTGTGTTTGCGCGGGCTTGCTGTCCATCTCGCAGGCCACCACACTGTCGGCCGCTACGCGTTCAGGGTCCACCCAGACTGGCGCCGATGGCCGCTCATGAGGTCGACGGATACGGCCTTTGGCAGCTCTCTCGCGCTTGCGCAAATGCAGGATATGTATCAGATGTCTCTCCGGACGAGGGACAATCAGGAGGACTTGGCGTGAGTACCTCTCGCCAGCTCAGGAAACACAGATTGCCGCCGGCTAGGGGGGTAATAGGGGATTGCTGATTCACACTTCAGGCGGCAAATTCTGAATGCATCAGAAAGCTTTTATCAACATTTCAACCGGCCCGGCTGCTTCTTGTCTGACAAGGAAACCGACGAACGTATAAGGGCGTGTTTGATACTAAACGGTTTTTTTTTTTTTTTTTTTTTTTTTTTTTTTTGGTTTTTTGTAGTTATACATTTTTACCAGTTTATAGATCCGTGGCAAAAGTTTAAAAGGTTAAAAATTTGACCCGCTACGGTACCTTTTCAACCAGGGCAGGAGTCGTGTCCATGCTGTCACCTTTTTGGGGTGGTATTGGGTACGTGCACACTTTGCGTAGCCCGGAAATACTTTCGGGTAAAACTGGACCGTCTCCACGAGGTAAGTTTGCTGTAAAAACTAAAAAGCTACTAGTATCAAACACGCCTTGGCTGCTAAAAGGTGGGGTAATAATGCCTCCGCAGCCTTCGAAACCTTTCGGTACCTGCAGGAAGCAATACGTCGGCACCTTCGTCTTTTCCGACGGCCACGACGAGATATGCACGGTCGACGATCCGGTCCAGCACACACAGCCGTACGTTTCGAAGGAGAGTGAATACATTTACCACGCCCGCCATGACCCCGGGGCTGGATGCCCGCATTGAGCTGCAGCAGCCCTGGCACGTCGGCGAGATGGCGATTAAGGGAAAGCCCGACCCGGTGACCACGCTTTTCGAAGGTTACGTGAATGCCCAGTTACGTATCCGTGGGGGGCAACAACAGGATAGACGGAAACAACAGCACTTACTAAATAGAAAAAAATCGCTTTAGTAGGAAACAATCACAGTATTAACGTTGTGCATCTCACGCGAGAAGCGGCACGTCCCGCCCAAGCCACAGTCGGGCCTGGTGCAGCGGTGGCCCAAGAGAGCCCCCAGGGGAAGTAGCCTTAGAGGCTCAGCGCAAATAAGTGGGATTTTCCCAAGTAGCTGGCAGCGGGCGGCCCAGATCCCACATTCCTCTACTGGCACCAGGGCACCCCCAGATGGATAGGATTACCACACAGTGTGTGGCTGCGGCGAGAGTAGCAAAGGCTTCCAACTGTCATTGTCGAGACATATCTAACTGACAGAGCGGAGCAGAATGGGAGAAGGGGAGAAACTGCGCAGGAGAAACGAAAATGGAAAAGAAGAAGCTAACACTCATTACGCCACAACGCCCGTTTGTTCACTCCGACTATACTTTAGGTATGTAAGAATCCCTTGAGCTTCCACCACTCCAGGTACCTCTTAACCACTTCGACACTCACAGGCCCTTGGGCACTCAACGTCGGGCTGTGCCGGCAGCATTTCTGCGTATCTAGCAGCATACCGCCGCAGCTCATCCTGACAAAGTTCTCGTCGAGGAAGTCGACCAGCCGGACCGCCGGGTTGTCTTCGGGCGTGCCCGGGAACGACCGCACGCGTCGTACCCACTCGTCAAAGGGCACCACGGCCAGCGGGCCCGGGCTCCCCGCGGGTGGTAGCGTAGCTGCCAGGACTTGCAGCACGCCAGACCAGGGCTGGCGCACCGGATTGTCGATGTGGTACACAGGCTCCATTTCCGTCGCCGGTGCCAGCATGAGCAGGTCCGCCAGCGTGCCCGCAACCGTGTCCACGGGGGTCCAGCACATATCGCCGTCCAGCGCCGGGAGGGCCGCCAGCGTCTGGCTGCTCTTGACCAGGAACGCCAGGTGCTCGACGTCGTTCCAGCAGCCCGTTTGCGAGTGGCCCGCGATCTGCCCCGGCCGCACCGAGCACGCACGGAAGTCATCGGGGAAGCGGTGCAGCGTCGCCTCCAGGATCCGCTCGCACGCCCACTTGGCGTGCGCGTAGCCGTTGGGCAGCATCTGCGCCGCGGTTGACAGGCGCTCCTCGGGGGCGAAGACGCCGTTGCCGGGTATTAGGGGGTGGTGGCCCATGACCGCAATAGACGAGACGAAGACGAAGGTTGTGCGCGGCTTGGCGGCGGTCTCGGGCTGCTGCTTGCCGCACCTGAGCGCTTGCGCGTCCCGCGCGAGATCCACGAGGCCCCTCATCGCGCGGAATTGATCTTCGAAGCCTGATACCAGCCGTTTACCGCTCATGGCCCAGGCATTGTGGACAATGTGCGTCAGGCCTTTGGCGAGCGTCTCGTACTCGTCTGTTGCTAGGCCCAGCCTCGGTTTGGCACCATCCACCACAAGCACGCGCAACTTCGGTGCTTCATCGGCGCCGAGTGTAATCCCGCGTGACGAGAACGCTGCATCCTGGCGCTGGTCGGGCGACCCGGTCCTGCTCCGTCGGTTGAGACAGTAGACCGCCTTCACCGCGGGCATGGAGGCAAGGTGTGCAACGAGGTGGCTGCCGAGGGAGCCGGTTGCGCCCGTGACGGCCACGACGATTCCGGCGTTTTCCTGCGTGACGGCAATATTTCCAGCGTCGCTGCTGTTTGCGGCCGCGATTGAAGTCTCCAGATCAAAACCGGCCGAGTATTTGCGGACGAACTGGTCAATTTGCGCTTGCTGAGCAGGCGTCGTCGTGGTCGTGGGTGTCTCGGGAGGCTGAAAGCTCATGGGAGAAGGCACCACCGAAAACCCGGGCACGACGCTCGCCTGAGCGACCATGACACGCTGGATCTCGACCTCGGGCCTCCAGCCGTCGGTCCAGTCCAGCCGGCCGTACCCCGCCGCCGTCAGGTCTTGGCGCCAGCGCGTCTGGTGCGCGATGGCGTGCCGGCGGCCGTCCTCGAACAGCCACCAGCCTTCAAAGAGCCCAAAGATGACGTCGACCCAGTGCACCGGAGTGGTCATCTCCAGCATCATGAGGAAGCCGTCGGGCCGCAGGGCCTTGCGCACGTTGGCGAGGGACACGGCCAGGCTCCGCGTCGCGTGGACGGCGTTGCTGGCGATGACGACGTGCTGTGTACCCAGCAGCTCTGTCGCCGGCTCCTTCTCGATGTCGTGGACGCGGAACTTCATGAAAGGGTACGCCTTGCCTAGCGTCTTCCGCGCCGCCGCCACAAACGATCCGGACAGGTCCGTGAACGTGTACTCGACCGGCACGCCCAGCGACGCCAGCATAGGCACCATGTCCTTTGTCGTCCCGCCTGTGCCCGCGCCAAGCTCCATTACCCTGAGGGGGCCGTCACCACCCCAGCCGCCCGGCCGCGCCTTGATCTTCTCGACGAGACGCGCCAGGACGTCGCGCATCTGGGCGTTTGCGAGCTTGTTGAGGAGGCTGTCGCCGTACAGTCCCTTGACCAGCTCGCGCCCTTCGTCGGTGCCGAAGATGAGCCCGATGCCGTCCTGCTCTCCGCGCACCACGTCGGCCAGCCGCCGGCCGGCGAAAAAGGTGAGCCGGTTTGCCCAGTCATGGTCCGGGAAGTCGCGCATCAGCTCGGCCAGGACGGCCTCGCTCGACTCTGGGAGCGGCGATACGGCAGTGCGGGTGATGATTGTTTCGCCCGCGGGACCCTTGCACAGGTCCAGCAGCCGCGCCTCGTCGCTGAGCATCCCGTATAGCCATTCGGTCAGCCTCTCGTGCTTGGGAGCGTGCGGAATGCGTGGGAGAACCATGCCGGGCTTGGCGGACCGGAGGTCGCAGCCGAGCTGGGCGAACGCCTCGACGGCCAGGGCGACGCAGAGCCTCGTCTGGCTGGGCATAACGGTGCCGACGTAGCCTCCGCACCGGTAGTCGGCAATGAACTTGTCCGTGAGGCGTTTAGTCTCCTCAAAGGCCTCGAACACGAGCGCCGGCGATAGCTCAAGCTCAGTGACGGGCGCACCAATTGCCTGCGGCTTCGTCAATGCGGGCGCATGGTCATCCGGGGACGGCGGAGAGTCCGTGACAGACGTTGCGGTCGTCGAAAACGCGGAGTCGCCGCTGTCACGCTCCGCGCTCCCGCCGTCCGAAGAAACGTCGACGTTAGAGTCGTCGATTGAGACGCCGAGGACACCGGCCACGTGCGTGACAAGCTCTCTAAACGTGGTGACTTGCGCCAGCTCGTCGCTCATCAGCGGCTTCTTAAACGCGCCCTCCATCTCTCTGCCCAGCTCCATACCCATCAGCGAGTCAATTCCGATCTCGGCAAGGCCGGAGTCGATGGTGATCTCAGCCGGCTCGAGACCACATATGTCGGCGAGGATCAGCCTGATCTTGCCTTCCACATCGATGACCGGTTGACGTGGAGTCTTGCCTGGGTTCTTTGGCGTAGATCCTGTGTTGGTGTTGCTGCTGCTGTTGCTGCTGCTTTCGGGCGTCCTGCTCGGGTGGGCCTCCGCATGCTGGGCGGATGCGGCAGCGTTCTCCTCCCCGGCGTCGGGGATTCTCGCCTTGGATTCAGCAGCCGCGGACACCGCAGCAGCATCTGCGCGCGTCCCCGCAAGTCCGGGCGTCATCCGCGCCAGCATCTTCCCCATGGAGGCTTTGCTGACGCGGTGGTAGTTGATGCCCAAGATGGCCTCCGTCAGACGACCCCCCTCCGGCTCGAAGACGAAGATGTCTGTCAGGTACGCGTTCTCGGACGACTTCTCATGTCTGGCCAGCACATCCCAGATGGCGGGGGGCTGCTGGCCGCCCCCGTCGAGCCTCGTGGCCACTGTGGCCCACTCGGGAGAGCGCATCCACTGCTCGAAACCCGTCGCGATGTACATGTCACCGGGCTTGCAGTCTGTCATGCAGTTGACCCAGATGCCGCCGACCTGGCTGAAGCAGTCCGAGATGTGGGCGCCCAGCCACGTCCCCCCGTCGTGGCGCTTGACCACCCTGCCGGCGGACTCGAGTCCCTTGCCGACGAGCCGCTGCAGGCCGCGGTAGGGCTCGGCATAGTCGACGACCCCGGCGAAGGCGCGGTAGATGCTGCGGCCGCCCTGGAGGATGTCGTCGGCCTCGGCGCCGCTGCCGAGCACCTCCGCGCAGTGCGCATGCCCGCCCGTCAGCCGCTCCAGGCGCCGGAAGTCGGCCTGGTGCTTGGCGTCGTCGTCGGCCACGAACAGCAGCCTGCCCGTGGCGTGCACGACGTTGTCGCCGGGTCCCCCGGGCCCGCAGCTGGCGATCTTCCAATCCCACGTGCGGCAGCTGCCCGCGCCGCGGCCGGGCTCGGCGGCGGACGCGAGGTATTCGAGGGACACGGTGCGCGAGTCGTCGATGCAGATGGCCGCTTGGTTCCTGACGTCGTGGATCTGCGGCTGCAGGCTGGTCGAGGCAGGCGACAGCTCTGGCCTGATGCTCGTCAGGGCCTCGATGGCCATGTCGACAATCACCGTGGCAGGGCAGATAGCGGCAGTGCTGGCGATCTTGTGGCCGGACACGAGCTCCCTGTACTTTTCGGTTGACGTGTTGATGCGGAATCGGGCGGAGCGCTGGGCTTTGTCCGTGTACTCCAGGAAAGAGAAGAGCCCCAAGGATGCTTCAGGCTGCGGCTGGCCATCACCCGAAACCGCGCGGTCTGCGGGCGGTCTGGGCGGCGCCTTCATCTCCATCCAGTGCCTGGATTTGTCGAATTGGTATGGAGGCAGCAGGATGGGCAGATACTCGCTCGTCTGCAGACGATGGTGGGGCCAGAAGTCTACCTGCATGCCCTCCTTCCACAAGGAAAGTGTGGCGCTGGTGAGAGCCTGCAGGCCATTGGCGCTGTCGCCAGCGATGTTGAGGGCCTGGAAGTGCGACGCCTTGGGTGCCCCTAGAGCCCGGTTCGCCATGGCGGTCACGCTCGAGTTGAACCCGGCTTCGAGGAAGACTGCGGCCGGAAAGCGAGCGGCGAGGCGCTGGAGAGCCTGATTGAAGAAGACGGGCCTGCGCATGTGGTCGGCGACGTATTGCGCGTCCAGACGCGGCGCAAGGTGCTCGACCGAGTGCTCGAGCGGGATGACTGGCTCGCGGAAGCGAACACCCATGCCGACGGCCACGAGCTGGGGGATCAGGGCTTCCACGAGCGTGGAATGGAACGCGTTGGTCACGTTCAGCTTCCTGAAGCGCATGCTAGAGAACGGTGGCCGCGCCAGCGTCTTGGCAACCTCCTCGATCTCAGCAGTCGTACCAGCCAGGGTGAAGCTCGTTGGACCATTGTAACAAGCGATTGTGGCCTTGCCGCGAGACGCTGCGAGCAGCTGCTCGACGACGGCCAGGTCGCCCTCGACCGCCATCATGGCACCGCTGTCCCCGCCCCAGGACTCACGAATGACGCGGGCGCGGCCCGCCACCAGCTTCAGGGCGTCATGGAGCGCGAGGGCGCCCGAGACGCAGAGGGCTACCAGCTCGCCGAAGCTGTGACCCACGAGGGCGGCGGGCGCGACGCCGCTGTCAATCCAGCTCTTGGCGCATGAGTACTGCGCCGCGAACAGCATGGTCTGCAGCTTCACCGGGTCGCTTATCGGAGCGCGCTGGAAGATGGCGGGGAAGATGCTCCCAGCGCCCTCGGGCAGGGATCGGCATACTGCGTCACAATGGCTCAGGTGCTGCCGCAGCAGAGCGGCCGACTCGTAGAGCTGGCGGTCCAGGCCCACGAAGGTGCTGACCTGGCCGCCGAAGCAGAGAATGACGGGGCGAGCCTGCTTTTGAGATGACAAGACGACGACGGCGCCGCCTCCCGTGGATGCCTCGAAGGAAGAAGACAGCTTCTCGGCCAGTTGCTCTGCCGATTTGGCCCCCAGGACGAGAGACCTGTCCAGGGTCGGATTACTCTGACGACAGAGGTTGAATGCCAAGTTGGCCATGGACTTGGCGCTCTCGTCCCTGCCCTGGGCGGATGCCAAGAAGCGCAGGAGGCGGGATGCGTACGCCTTTAGGGCGCGTTCGTCGTGGCCAAAGATGCGAACCGGGTATTCCGGGCAAGCTGCGCCGCCAGCTCCGCTCAAGGGAGCGGCCACGACACCCTGCCGACCTTTGGCCTTGGGCGCCTCGGTAACGACGAGGGAGGCGTTGGAGCCGGAGGCACCGTAGTTGTTGATGATGGCGGCACGGGGCACGCCTCTCGGGACGTCCCACGGCCTCAGGCGAGTCACGATCTCGACCCTGTCCTCGGGCTTGACGCCGACGCCCTGGCTCACGGTGTTGAAGCTCGCCTGGGGCGGAACCATGCGGTGCTGGACCATGAGCAGGGTCTTGACGAGCGACACGGCGCCCGAGGCGCACTCGGTGTGCCCGACTAGGCCCTTGACGGACCCCAGGGCCAGGGGCCCCGCGGCGGCGGACCGGCGTGGGCCTGCCAGCACGTCGCGCAGGCCAGCGTACTCAGCCGGGTCGCCGACCTGGGTGCCGGTGCCGTGGGCCTCAGCGACGGTGATGTGGTCGGGCTCGAGGCGGGACTGGCGCACGACGTCGCGGAAGAGATCGGCCAGGGACGGAGCGTTGGGCACGAAGACGGGCGTGCAGTTCTGGTTCTGCAGCACGGCCGTGGCGGAGATGGTGCCGAGGATCTGGTCGCCGTCGGCGATTGCGGCCGACATCTTCTTGAGCATGACGGCGGCGAACCCCTCGCCACGGCAGTAGCCGTCTGCCGCGGCGTCGAAGGGCTTGCACTGGCCCGTGGGCGAGAGGAAGCTCGCGGCGGCCAAGTTCTGGAACCAGAGACTGTTGGTCATGATGTTTGCGCCGCCGGCTAGCGCGGCGGAGCACTCGCCGCTGAGGACGGCGCGGCAGGCGTAGTGGACGGCCACGAGCGACGAGCTGCAGGCGCTGTCGATGCACAGCGACGGGCCCAGCCAGCCGAACCAGTGGCTGATCTTGCCGGCGATGAAGGACTTGAGGTTCCCGATGGCGGTGAAGGCGTTGGGCTGGTAGCAGGCCATGTTGTTCTCGTAGTCGGCGCTGCAGACGCCGATGTAGCAGCCGATCCTGCGGTCGCCGCTGGCCCCGCCGCCGCGGCCCAGCTGCCGCCCAAAATAGCCCGATTGCTCGACGGCCTGGTATGCCGTTTGCAGCATAAGGCGCTGCTGCGGGTCTGTCGACTGCATCTCGCGCGCCGATTTCTTGAAGAACTTGTGGTCGAAGGCGTCGTGGTCGCGCACAAAGTTACCGAACCACTTCCGGTCCGGGTCCTGCTCGCGCCACACGTTGTCGAAGCTGAGCCGGTCCGGAGGAACCTCTTGGTGCTGCGACTCTCCGCTGCACAGCAGGTCCCAGAACTCGTCCGCGTCGTCGGCCCCGGCGACTTTGATGGACAGGCCGATCACTGCAACGTCGTCATCCTTGCGGGGCGTCGGCGTCCCTGTGCCCGTCGGCTGGGGCGTCACCGGTGATGCGGGGGTAACAACGCCGTTGACGCCGCTTTTAGTCTTTGTGGTCGTAGCCGACAGGAAGTCGGCCATGTAGAGAACCGGCGGTGCAGATTTGCGCATCACCGACGGCGGGACGCAGCGCTCCGGACCGAACGAGGTCAAGGAAATATTGTCATTGCCACCTGAGACATCGCCCGCGATCGAGCTCCAGGCCGCTCGGAAGGCGCGGTACCAGCTGGACCTGGTGACGAGCAGCGCCCTGAGCGCGTGCTCGTGGAGCGGTCCGTTAAGCAGGCGGGAGCTCTCGGCAGCATTTGACCAGGTCGGATATGCGAGGTCGCACGCGTCGGGGAGCCGCAAGCCCGGCTCCTGGCTGCAGTAGTCGGCCAGGTCGGCCAGGTCGGGCTCGTACCAGGCGTGGTGGAAGCGGCCGTGGAGCCCAATCTCGGACGCAGTGATGCCGGCCGCGGAGAGGTCGCGCTGTAGCTGCTCGATGATCTGCGTCGCCGCGGTGACGGTTGCTCGGTTGCTGTCGTACGCAACGGAAACATAGCATTGCTGCAAAAGGAGTGGCAAGCCGGTACGTCAGCATGAAAGAAAGGACACGTAGGAGAGAGAGAGATAGATATCATTGGGGGGAGAGGATTGGGAGAGAAAAAACATGCCTCGGGATATTGATCAAGCACCTCCTTCAGCCTACCGCCGGTGTCGGACGAATTCCACCCGACGGCGAGGGCCCTGGCCGCGCCCAGCGGATCCAGCACCTCCTGGGCGTCTACCACGCCGCCGATGACCACGGCGAGCCGCACAGCGTTCGCGCCCCGCTCCCGGAGCTCCTCGCGGCTGCGGCTCGCGGACACGGCGAAGGCGCTCAGCAGGCCCGTGCAGAATCCCAGGGCGCCGTGGACGCGCTGCGGCTTGGCCGCCGTCGCGTCCACGTACCACCCGTGCTCGATCAGGTGGCTGATGACGACGAGGGGGCTCAGGATAATGTTGGCGGCCTTCTTGTGTGTGGCGGGCGGCGTGGGTGGTTGCGTTTTCCCCTTGATGTTGTTGCCATCGCCGGCGAAGTAAGACTTCAGATCCTCAAGAGATCGTGCCGCGCCCTCGGCGCAGCCGTACTTGGGGAACGCCTCGACGAAGGATGCCCAAGTCTCGGGTAGCGAGGCGACGACGTCGGCCACCCACGCCGCGTCGTCGGGCTTGCTCTGCACCAGCGCGCGCAGGCCGCTGAAGGCGTCGGCATCGAAGTGTAGAGCCTGCGGGCCAAAGAGCAGAACGGTCTCCTCGGCCTCCGGGACCGTCGCGACGGCGCCGGCCGTCGCCATCTTGCCGTCTCCGGCCTCATCGTTGAGAGAATAGGATAGGTGTGTCATCTGGTTTGTGGCTGTGTGAGTGTGTCTGTTGAAGGCATGAGATTTCGTAGATGACAACGATGTCTGGCACTGGTACATGATTTACAAGTTATACCTCCCACGGTCTCGATCCGCTCGCTTCTTGTTTTTTTTTTTTTTTTTTTGGCCGTGGGCGTCCTAGGCTGATCACAGCTGGTCAGAACCCCTGGGGAGCAATTTCGGAGTAAGAACGTCCCGGCTCCCTCCAGCTTCTCTAAACATAACTCAGAAGGTCCCCGTGGTGGAGACACACAACGGCGACTCGAGTGAGGCCGATGAGGATTCTGTGAGGCCTTGGAACGTTGCCAAGCTTTGAGCCGACTCGGAGTTACCACTCGGAGTTGGTTATTTAGCTTTGTGGGACTGGCCGCCTACCTGTTTTGTAGATATCGCCACAGGATCTGCAGTAAATCAGAGCTTTGGGGACAAGGGTTAGTGGCTGAGTTCAATTTTTCAATCGTCGTCCTCGCCTAGAGAAACGCACATGTCTTCGTAAATGATGCGAGCTGTCGCTTTGCAAACCCTAGGCGGCGCTGTCGACGCAAAGCGGCCTCTATTCGTCACGCTGAAGCGAAGGAAACATGCATTTAATTACTTGATAGGGCTGCAGGGGCAATGTCTGAGATGCCCGATAATTATAAAAAATCGCTCGGTTTGATCCAGTCGTTGGTGTTGACGATCTAGTCTTTCGGTGTGTAATTATATTCACGGGAGGAGACGAACAAGGGACAATATCTCCAGTTGGTTGAGATCATCAACAGCCTCGAAGCTCTCGGTCAATAATTGTCATTTCATCATTACGATGCCTGGGGACAAAGAAGATAACCCAGAAACATAACTCTGAGACAATAAAAAAATCCGCGTGACTGTTCCAGCAACGTGCGAGCTAAATGTGCAGCATGAGTGAGTGGTCGAAGACGAAGTCGTCGGCTGTCAGGGCGCTCGGGGGTTCAGGCCACTGCGCAAGGTCGGACGCGGGACTCCCCTGACCCATCGAGTTGACGCCCTTGAGGTCATGGAGTGCCTCCTCGATGGCCCGGATGTCCTCCTCAACGGAGCAATCGCGGCCCCTGAGATCGATGAGCGACTGGCGGCAGACGCCAAGGGGGATTGGAGTGAACGGGTGGATCTGGCAATCGAGAAAAGAGAATGTGAGTATCAACTCGAAGAGAACCTCCTATTTTGGTTTGGAACGAGCGAAAATGCCTCGGATTTTCTCTTCTTCTTTTTCTTTTTTCTTTTTTTTTTCTCACAGTTTGCCTGGCATCGATGCGGATTACGAACCTTGAAGAGGCCAAAATGGGCCAGGTCCCGCGACAGCCTCACCATATCGCGCGCGGCGGCGGGTCCGCGGCTCTGGTAGCTGGCCACCATTTCCTCGTACTCGGGGGGCCCGAGGGCGGCGGGGATGCGGTCGGCAGCCTTGCACAGCGACAGCACCGAGACGTGGGCGATCATGCTGGTGAAGTGCAGGACCGGGTCCATGCGGATCGACTCGGGCTGCCAGCTCCGCCGCAGGCGCAGCATGCAGCGGGCCAGCGTCTGGTCGAGCCACAGCTGGCGCGTGCAAAAGTCGGCGGAGGACGCCGCGACAGACGACGCAGAGACGGAAGAAGGGGGAGGAGAGGCAGAAGAAACGACGATGACGGCACCTGCGCCGCCGGCGCCGGCGCCCGCTTCGGTCGGGGTCTGCGAGGTGTGCGTGGGGGAGACGCCCCTGCACCTGGCCGAGTCCCCAAGGTGCGCGACGACGCGGCCCCAGAGCGTAGTGAAGGTGATGCACTGAACTAGCGGGTGGACGAGGCCGTGGCTGCAGCCGCCGTCGTCGCCGGACATGTTCATGACCTCGGCGAGGGTCGGCATTGGCGTGCGCATGCCGCTCTGAAACGCGTCCTCGCGGCAGGGCAGGCGCGTGGAGATCATGTGCTCACCCAGGGTCAGGGGCAGGCCATCGATGACGCAACTGTAGCGGTCGAGGCAGAAGGCCATCCAGAAGGTCCGGCGTTTCTCCTCCAGGCCGGCGTAGGCGTCTGCGGCGCCGGCATCACACGGCGGCCGGTGCTGCTGTTCAAGGTGCTCTCCGCTGCTGGCGTCAAAGGGCGGGTCGAGGTCGTGCAGGCGCATGAGCTGGACGAGTCGGATGGCGCGGCCCGCGCTGGCCCAGGCGCGCTGGAAGCTGACCTGCATGAACTCGTAGATGGCGACTAGGATCCAGGCTTGGACCTGCTCTAGCTGATGGGCCTCGGATTCAGCGGGGCTGCCACCGCCGCCGCAGCCGCGGTGGTGGGAAGAGTCTACTAGCTCGAGTGCCCGAAGCCGCTCGAGCGTCTCGAGGTACAGCCGGCCGCGCAGCTGCTGGAACTGCGACGATAGCGCCGCAGCCAGGGTCCACATGGCCTGCTGGAGACACGCATACGACTCGGAAGGCGGCGGTCGGCAGCGTTGCTGGCCCTTTGACCGTCTGACGTAGTGGGCCCGTTGCAGCATCGGCACGAACATGTGGACGCGGTCAAAGTAGAGCTGGTCCCTGGCGGCAAGGGACGCCCGCGTGCCGCACCAGCTTGTCAGCAAAATGAGCGCAAGCATTGATGCATCGTAAATGGTTACCTACAGATCGGCCTGCATCAGGGGCGTGATGGTTGTCCGCGAGAGGTCTACGGGCGGTGGCACGGGGCCCGGAACCGGCCCGAGCCCCACTAGAGGGCTGTTGCCGTCGAGGCCGGGCGGGTCGACGGGATGAGTCCAGGGAGGGATTACCGGAGGAATATCTGTGAGCAGGGGCTGGTGGAAGACCTCGGTCAGGAGAGCCTCGGCTGTGGGCGAGATGGCTCTTAGGTGGTCACTTGTTGGCGAGTGGCCGGGAGAGTCTCCGTCGAGGTCGTTGTCGTCCAGATCGAGATCGAGGTCGAGGCAGTGTTCGCCCGTGTCTCCGGTGGTGCAGACGCTATCCTGGCTGCCGACCCGACTCTCGAGAGCGGCTGGGAATGCGGTGTTTCTCTAATGTCAGCCTTCCTTCGTCCCACATCCCTAGATATCTAAAGCCTGGTGCCATCGGCAGGCCGAGCCGGGCAGCGTACCAATTCGTGACCTGAGCGCCTTCAGGTATCCTCGTTTCGGGCCCCTCTGTGGAGGCGTCATGTCGACATAGCACTGGACGCCCGCGTCGGCGCACCAGCCGCATGGAGTCCGCCTGTCACACCTAGAAACGGTTGAAAAGGGCAAATGATCAGTCACAAAGATAACAGCACCGCTTCGTCATGTGATGATGCCCCGTATGTGACCGGGACGCCGGAGCCGTCCAGTAAGAGCTACACTTGGGACAGCAAGATTTTGCATACCTCAACTTCTTGATCCTGCACTGCTGGCACGCCGGGCCGGGGTTCTGGCGAGGCCGCTTCGCTGGCAGCTTCGTGCCCGCGGGCGCCGGGATGGGGTCGCTGCCGGCAGCAGACCCCCCGTTTTTTGAGGCCCCTCCCTTGGTGCCCGAGGGCGACATGGAGGCCGTAGCGCCGGGTGGCGGCGTAGAGGTCGCCGCACCGGCTGGGCGATCCGCGGGAGTGATGGGGGAGGGACGGTAGAGAAGGCCCGGTTGCCTTGGGATTTTTTGCTTGGTTCGCTGGTAGGTTGTCCGTGTGCCTGTGACGAGCGGTCGGGTCGGGTCGGTTGCAGGAAAGGACCGGTTCCAGCGCAGCGAGCAGGTTCCAACTCAGGCATAAAGAGACGCCAGGCATGGAGCACGTATGAGTAGGGATGCAACCTCCCACGGCAAGATGAACGAGTCCCGGCTATAGCCTTCTCTGCGTCTTGCCCACCAGCAGAGTACTTGGGCCTATATGGGGTCTAGAAACAATAGCGGCAGTCATCCGAACCAGCACGGATCGACGCGCCTCGGGACGGCGAACTCCCAAGTCGGATCATAATCGCGCCCCGGCCATCCCGCGAGCTCATATCCCCCCACGCCTGGAGAAATGGCGGGAATCCAGGGGCCTGAGCTTGCTTGCCACGTTCTGCTGGTGCTCTAGGCTGCAACGCGCACACAGAAGACAGGGTTACTTTTGACGGGCGAGCAAGTTCGCCATTGGCGAGTCATGGGAAAATGAGGTATCCGAACGAACCAACGCATGGCCGCCACGAGTCGGCTGTCCCATTCGTCTCTGGTTGTATGCTTGCTGTATTCCGTATGCCGTCATATCGACGCACGTACCCTATTTGTTAATATCTTCTTCTCTTTGTCGTGACGACCCTGGTCGGCCTCGGTCGGGGAGTCCAGATCGGTGCGTGGTCGGCAGGGTGTATGCTGGGTGCTGAGGTGGCTACCCCGGGTTCTAGACAGGTGTCCGGCCGAGTATGGGGCCGCCATCATCTCGGCAAGCGGACCCCGCAACTAGCCCGTGCGCGATCTAGCTTGGCTTTCTTTATCATGACCGGCTCGCTCCCGCGCACACGACAGCTCTACTGATGACATGCTATTATGATTTCGGGAGGGGATAAAACGGGGCCGGCCCGAGGTCCTGATGTGTTGACATCGAACGTGGCGTCAGCGAAAGGGGACAGATGGAGAATGGCCAGAGGATCGACACGATTTAGCCATTTCCGGCGCTAAGCTTTTTGGAATGAGTCCACAGAGAGGCGTTGCGGGCGCAACGTGGGTTTTGCGACTGGTTGGCGCGTTTGACAGCACTGGGACGCAAGGCATGGCACCTGCAAGGCATCCCTGCGGCTTTTTTGCGCCCTTTCCACGACCGGGACCTCCACGACCGGTCTGCCGATCACGCCCCGAGCCGAACTGGAGTGTCAAGCGTTCAATTGCTAAGTGGGCCCAGAAGCTTGTAAACTTTATATTCGGCGCAATGTCAGGCCCCTGCAGCCCGTCCCACAACTAAGGATACCTCCTTATCAAGTGCTGCTGTCAACTTGATAATACCCACCTACTGGTTAAGACTACCGTAGTGTCGGGTACGGGTTTCGCCCACACGTACAGCAGGCGGCAGAAGGGAAGGGAGCAGAGCGGACATCTAGCAAAACGGCGCAACTATATTCCACATGGCTGGCTTTATCCACCTAGAAAACACTGTTGAGGTCCCACTCGGACCCGGCGACCAGGGTTGATGCTGCATGATAGCCTCCCCTACCGCTGTTACACCGCCTCTAGGGAAGGCTGAGGCGTGGGTTTACTCGCCTCGTATCTTAACTTCGGTCCGACCGGGTTGAGGGACTTTGTGCGGGAATTGCCAAACGCGGCCGAGCGCCGATGATCCCCGGGTAACACCATCTACATACCGCCCCCATCGGGCCGGGCTATCTATCTCCTCACTTGGTAGACGCCCCTATCGCGGTGCAGCATCCACTCGAACAGGTGCGAGGGCAGCAGCCAGGATGCGTACTTTGCCGTACCCGCGACTCCCCCGTGCCAGACCTTGCCCCGCTTGCCAGAGACGACGTCCGCGACCAGCTTGCGAGCCACCGAGGCCGCGCCCTCGTTGTTGACCTGCATCTCCCCGCGCGCCTGCCGGGCGATTGTGTCCTCGACGTCCATGTATCTGGAGTCCTCGGGCAGGGAGAAGGCGGCCCCGTCGCGCGCGTAGATGTTGGTCTCGACCTCGCCGACCATGGCCGTCACCACACGCACGCCCAAAGGCTCGAGCTCGATCCGAAAAGTCTCCGAGAGGAACGTCATGGCCGCTTTGGAGCTGTTGTAGACTCCTGTTTTTTTGGTGGCATCCCGAAACCCCCAATAAAAGAGCCGATGAGAAAAAGGAATAGTCAGCCCACATGCCCGCATGGCTATGCAACTCTGAGGGTCAGTAAGGTAGACGGGCGCTTGGCACCTTGGCACCGCT
>JNVV01000025.1:59350-135142 GCA_000733355.1 Falciphora oryzae
CTTTCGAAGGGCCGCGTCGGAAAGCAACATCCTCCGGGAAGCTTATTGTTGTGTACTTGCCTTGCCAGGCCATCTGGACGTGGCCCGCGAGCGACGAGACGTTGACCATGACCCCGCCCGCCGCGATAAGCAGCGGCGCGAACCCCTGACTGACGGCCAGCACGCCCCAAACGTTGACCTCGTACAGGCGCCGGGCCTGCTCGTGGTCCGTGTCGAGCAGTGGCATGACGAGCGTGGCTCCCGCGTTGTTGACCAGCACATCGAGCCCCCGGCCCCCAGTCGCCTGCTTCACGGCCGCCACGCAGGCCACGATCGACTCGTGCGACGTCACGTCCAAAGGCAGGACCTCGATCCGGCCTTTCTGCTGATCTTGCAGAACCGAATCGACCCTGGAGGGGTCCCGCGCCGTGGCGAAGACGTGATACCCCGCGTCAGCAAGCGCCTCCGCGAGGGCGTGGCCCAGCCCTCCTGCGCTGCACCCCGTCACCAGGGCCGTCGGCCACTTCCTGCTGTCTGGCTGCTGTTGCTGTCGCGGCGCCATGGGACTAGATCCTGCTCCTGCAGGCGAGCGGATCAGCTTGTGGTGCTCGTTCTCTTCCGGATTCGCTATAGCGAAAAAGAAAAAGAAGGAAAAGAAGCCTCTTGGTGTAGACGAATCAAGGAGGAAGGAAGAAAGCGTCTCCTCCAATCTCGACGGGGCCTGGACCTCTTTCTCTCTTTCAGCTCTTCTCGGGTAAGCAAGAGGGGGGCTAGTGCTGCAACCGTTCTGCCTGCGAATCGAGGAAAACTCAGTCCCCGCACATGAGGGAGGGGGGCTTTTCCTACGCAGTCTTATCTTGGCGTGCCCGGTGCGTTGCTTTGTGTGTGTGTGTGTGTGTGCGCTTTTTCTCGTCACTGCCGGGCCTCTGCACCTGGCCTTTCCTTCGGGAAAAGCAAGATGGTGATAAGTACTCAATCGGGGGACTCGAAGGCCCACGTGGGCCAAGGAAATACTTCGCAGCCTGGGTAACCTAGGCCGGGCTCCTGAAATCCCGGCATGGCTCCGCAGGAAAGAGACATGCCCTCCAGTTCCCCCGTGGAGATTCGGTTGTCCCGTGGTGCTTCGGTAGCCGAGCCGAAGGGCTTGCTCTGCTGCGTCACGGAAACAAATCTTAGCAATGGAATCCTATCAACGCCAACTAGGAGTGGGAGGGCACGTACCCCTCCCTCATGGAAGAAGGCGGAATCCCTTTGACCGTTCCCGATCTGCAAACTCCCGCCGATTTCCACACTTTTCTCGCTGTGACTTGCAGCTAAATGCGACTTGATCGTTTTTGATACGTCTTGCATGAGGGAAAAGGATACCTGCCTTAGCCTGCTAGAAGCTGAAAAGGTCAGGGCCCCAGTCGTCGAGCCCATTCCCCGGCACCGTGAGCATGCCGAAGCCGCTGCCCAACCTCTTTCTCCTTCACCCTTGCCGGCTCCCCTTCCGGACGCCATCTCGTCCTTCCACGCCATCTTCATGTTTTGGGACGCGCCCAGCCACGACTTAACCGCGTGCAGCTGCCGCCGGTACACCTCGAACCGTGCAAAGTCGGGCTCGTTGGGCGACGGGCCCGCCGATGCCGCTTCGTGGACGAGGAGCGAGGTTAAGTGGAAGTGTTGAAGAACCGACGCTATTTTTTTCGCGGGCTTTAATCCGGTTAGAGCCAAGAGGCGGCTGGCTGGTTCCGACAACTTGCTTTTCCCCAGTGGTCGACACGATGATTTTATGTAGTTGAGCCGATCTTATCCTTTCCGATGATGGACTGCAGCTGCGCCCGGAGGGCTAAGAGGTAGAACTGGGGTAGCTCGCGCCCCCTGATGCAGCTGGTCCACGATTGGCTGCATCCGGACCAGCGCAACAAAGTATCCTGTCCTGGTCTAGCGTGCTTCGCTGCGCGAGATGCGCGAGGTAACCATCGAGATACGATGTCCAGCTCAGGCCCGGAGCGCCGTTGAGGGTGTGTGCGGTCCTATCGAAGGGGGCGTGTAATTTTTTTTTTTTTTTTTTTTTTGTTAGGCGATGCATTAGCGGGCAAGATCTGTAGATGGGACGGGATTGTCTGACACCGGAGTGACCAGAAAGGCGCCCAGCACTGCCCGGCGGTCCTCGTTCGTGAGTTCTCTTCTCGAGCTGGTGGCGTTAGTGCGCACGCAACGGAGCGTGGACGTTCTCAGCCGGTGGTTTGTGCAGGGCTAAATCGCAGACCATCAACACTGCGAGCTGCGAGTACAAGCCGGTGTGGACTTTGTCCCTCCGCTGCAAGTGCGACCAGGCAAGGAAGGCGAGCAGGCCCAGCAGCAGATCCAAGGACTTTTCCTGGTCTGCCACGACCCGCTGAAAAACGATGCTGGGGATTTTGTCACCGAGCGCTAGGCGCCTGCGGGGCGATGCAGATGTCGTGTTCATGATGTTTAGCCACAGAAACGGGTGCGTGGTCTGGAGCTGCGACGCGGTCATGTACGGCGGGAGGTAGACAAAGGGGAAGAATGGCTACGCGGCAGTTGACGTTAGCGGCCACGGCCCTTCCCCGGCCATTTTCATGCGTCTTCCTTACGATCGTGTCCTCCTGGAACCGACGCAGTGACTCCTCGGCCTCGTGGCCCATGCCAGGCCACTCCGGCGGCGACACGGGGGCCGAGGCTGGCGTCGACATGGTGGGGCCGACAGACGCGCCTCCGGATGAGGCCGGGGTCAGCATGAATAGGGCGGGCCTGTCGCCCATAATGCTGTCCGGCTCGGGCTCGTGCTCGGCGTCGGACTGCGGCCCGGCCGCCTCGGCATCTTCGACGGTTAGGTCTCTCCTGGCCGTCGCCGTTCCCTCCGATTGGGACGACGACCCACTGGTGCCCAGCACATTCCGCGCCCGGAGGGCAGAGAGGAGGTCGCCGAACCTCCCCCCAAGCGTTGTCGCGCGCGATGCCTCGAGCCTCCTCGATTGCTTGTGCCGTCGAGTCAGTGTTGGCGGGGTGCATCGTTTGTTGGGTCGGTGGCATCTGCGTATGGCGCCATTGCGTCAGGCTGGCCTGGGCCTCCTTGTTAGACAATATCGAAATTTATCCAAGGGTGAAACTAGAAACTGCCATGGCATGCCGCCGGGGACAGACGAGCCGGCCAAAGCAGCAGAGGCTGTGCGCCTTGTGCGACTGCCGGGTGGTGGGACGTCACGCATAGCAGCACCAACCAAAGCTCTCATGGTAGGACAAGGGGGAGAAGCCGAGATGCCGTCGCATACCTCTCGCAGCCCTGGCCGTTCTCACGATACCCGCATTTGCATTCCACACGAGCGCAGTTCCCGCATGCGGGCCCGTTGTCCGCGCCGCCTGCGGCGGTGCTACATTGAAGGTGGTTGCTGCTACAGCTTCTCGCGACGCGGCAGGATCCATATCAGGCCAGGAGGAAGGAGAGCGACGTCTCAAGGCGGCAGTTGGCGATGGCTGGACCCGCGGGCATGCTGGCTTGCAAAAGCCGAACCAATGCCGCGCAGGAGGGGAATGGGGCCTGTCGCCCAGGAGCCAGAGTGGGGCGCCAAGGTCCGCGACAGGGCTGGACACAAATGGAAGCCCCAAGTTTGATGCGTCCCGTGCCGAGTAAACGTTGACGCACAGATCCACCCACACCCTTTCGACATACACCACCGCTGCCGAGTGCGTCCGCAGTGTTAAACTGAACTGGGTTAAGACTTGATTGCTTAGATTAGTTGGGAGGCCGCGACCGTGTTGCAACAGTCGCGACGTTCCACTCTAGCCTACAGGATGGGTTCCGTGATTGACCACCACGTAGGTCGGATAAGCCGACTTGCCGATCGCCCTCTTCCAACACGCAGAACCACCTCGCCGATATGTTGACAAAGCACTGTTGGTGCTAGAATGCACACTCGAAAGGCCGAATTTCGCGAGTTTGACTACTACCGGTCGCCAAGCCATGACAAATCCAGCTCTGCTTGCGGCAAGTGATCCTAATATCGAAACAAGGTCCTACAAGGTAGGAGACATGCGTGCAGACTTGATTGTCTTCAGGAAGAGATCGCGGCGCGCTTGACGCGACCGCGATGTCCCACCTTGTACGGTGGGGCACGTGATACAGGGTAGGCCACGTGACCCCAGTTGGAAATCCCGACTGGAGACGTTATCTCCAACAGGAGACGCAAACCGCAAGCGGTTCGCCCAAAAGAGCCTTGAGGAACGAACTTAGATATAGAAAGAGAAATTTTCAAAAAGCGCTGGAGCCATTCGTATGCACAAACCTTTTTTATTTGCAAGATTTGCACATGGAAGTTCGGCAGTGGCGGCAGCAGGGCTGGGATTGGTGGGTGGTTGGTAGCTTACCCCACCATCTCAACTTACCGGACCAGGTTATACGATGCTAATATAATATGCTAAAAACGATTATAAAAGGGATAAGACCATAACGCGCCATTCGAATTCACATTTAAAACAAAAATGCAAAAATATCCGGTTTAATATATTTAAAAATAAAAAAGATACAGTTTTTTTTATTTATATTATCGCGAGAACCATAGCGACGCGTCGGGTGCGGTTCGAATTTTATTGCGACGGCGCCCCCGATAGCCTAAAGTTTATTTATAAGGTCCTACAGGATTTCGTTACGACCCGAGCTTAAGCCTAACAAAATGTTGAGTACTAGGGTCGGTTTGGAAGCGCGCTAGTGCCTATTATGAAAGAGTACGAAGCGACCTGCCGAGCAGTTTCCGGTCCGTTTTGCGGAATTTGCGGCTCGCTTATTGCGACCGTTTTGCAAACGCTTATATTTTTTTTTGATAGAGCGGAGGATTTTTTCGTGGGGGTGTTTGTTAGCGGCTTATGTAGGAAAAGCGAATGCGAATTTTAAACGCGACGCGACGTCCAAAAGGAGATGTTTGAAGTTGGTGTAAAGGGTTAGACGTGCGTGGAAATTACGATTTGCAAAGTATGTGGAAAGATGAAAGGGATAATAAGGTGCGGGCGGTGCAAAGTTATAGCATATTGTAGGAAAAAGCATTAAAAGCAAAATTGGAAAATATATAAGAGAATGTGTACGTTTAAAAGCGAGGAAAGTGCTTTGTAAAGGGTGGATGTTTCGGGAGAGGCAGGGCTTTAACCGGCTGGTATGAAATGAGGGTTAAAACAGATTGATAGTGCTTATAATTGGAAGGCGACGTGTTAGGTTTTTTTTTTTTTTTTTTTAGTTTAGGGAGAGAAGTGGGATTGTTATATACATATTCGCCCGCTTAAATTACGTTTGTAACCTTTTTGGGGGATAACGGTTACGATGCGGGCGAAAGTCGCTATTAAGGTCCGGGAAGGGGACTGACGTAAGAAAGGATTTTATAGGGTTAGCCGCGGTTGAAAAAGAAGGAGGGCTAAGTGAGGATTTCGTGACATTTTGTACGTGCGGTAGGCTAAAACGAGATTTTGTTGGATTCCGCGAAGATGGGTTTTCGTTAGGCGGGTTTGCAATTTTATTAGCGGGTTTTAATGGACGAGGTTTTTTCGAAAGCGTAGATGGAGTTGTTCGACCTTTTTAACGGGCAGATCGTTTAAAAGGTGGAGTTGTAGTTGAGGCCGGCGTGGCTGGGGTTGAGGTAGCCGAGGTAGGCTTTGGTAAGTAGGCCAAATCGAGGACGCGGAGAGCGAGCTGGTTCGTGTTTGTGGTGCGGCTAGTTACTTTGGTAATAACGTTGAGCAAATTTCCCGTTGGAGGGATTTTGACCTTTTCCTAACGCTTTGTGTTTTGTAGGAAGCAGGCGACCGAAAAAGGAACCGGCGCAGCTTTTAAAGTGTTGTAAACGGAGGTTTCGAGGGTGAAGCGGCGGGGTTCCGAAGGACCCGGGGGATTGTTAAAGCGAGCCGATACAAAGCTAATAATGGTTACTATCGGGCACCATTTTTTAGGCAAGTAACGGCGGTATTCGTTAAAGTTGGACATTTCCCTTAGGTGCTTAGGCAGGTTAGCCGGGGCGAGGCCGGGTATAGGCGTAGGACATACTTTATTAAGCTAAGGGTTTAGACGCTGATTTCTAAGGCGCCGTTTGCAGACAGGGGGGCGGAGAAGCGGCCGTCGGCGTAGAAGAAGGTGTTAGGAATGTAAAGGCCCCGCTTTTTTCGCGTTAAATAGGCATAAATGCGCGTGCGAATGGGCTTAACGTCGATTCGAGAACTATAAAAACCGTCCTTTTCGAAAATGTTAATTTCGGCCTGGATTTCCACGTAATTGGGTGTGTTTTTCCGGTTCGGATTATTTGTGATATTGTTTATAAAGTTTCGCAAATAGATAGTATTTAAAAACGTCGGTTGCTGTAACAAGGGGTCAAAGACGGCTTGGAGAAAGAATCTCTATATTGCAGATAATCTTTCTATGGGCTCAAAAGATGCTTGAGGAAGAAGGAATCTTTCATGGAGGACATAGGAGATGGCAGGGTTTATATAAACCACCCTGTAATCCGTGCGAAGTATTGAGTACATGATTCACACTGCCCCTCCGGCCTTCGGCCTTTGGGCCTCGGGGCCGTTGGGCACCTATACCGGTTCCCGGACCTTCTGTGGGGCCGATTAGGTGAGTCCACAGGTTCTTCCGTGTGACAGTTGCCGAAATATATTAATAAAGGTTAAAGGCTGTAGGAATGTGTGGTAGCTAGTGATAAAATAGGAGGTGAGTTAAATGAATAAAGCGGATTTGGGATAAAAAGTTGCTTATTTAGTTTTATAGCTGTTTGAAAGTTTTAGCTAGCATTGTTTATCGTTAAGAAATGGATGTGAAAAGGGACTATTAGATATAACCGCTTGTGTTCTACGGCTGGATGTTCGAATTGCAGGTTATGTGGTCCGTTAATTTGTTAAGCGTATAGGAGAATCGAAACGGTTTGTGCAATAGCTATCCGAAGCTAGCCGCGGTAAGCTAAGGGTAGGTTAGGGGTTAGGGTTAGTTGAGGTTAATTAAGGTTAGCTGTGGCCTTTTAATCATATAGCTTTTTATACCTTAATTATATAGCTTTAATTTTGATCGTATGGTTCCGTTCGGCGGCAAAGCCGGTAAAAGGTTTGTGGTAAGAAAAATGGTGAGGCTGTTAAGGTCCGAAGCTGGTAGCAGTGTGCTAGGAGAGCTAATTGGTGCGGAGGTATGCGCTAGGGGTAGGGGTGACAGTATAGAGTTAAGTGTGGGATTTGGGAAACTGGGATCGGGTAATCGTTGGTGTATTGAACTTTGTATCGAGGCTGTGGAGCGTGTAGGAGAGGGTTCCGAGCGTTTGGGTGGGAAAGGATGTCGGTGCCGAGCAGAGGCATAAACGGAGGGAGGAATGCTATAGAAAGGGAGTAGGTAAAAGAGTGCAAAGAGACGGAAAAGGCCGGAAAAGTAACTTCGGGGGGCGGGAGGGCACGGCGAAACGGGGTGTAATATTGTAATGGTATCGGTTTCGGATTAAAGATCGTTTTGGAACGAAATAATGGACGTAAATACTTTTAGTAAGAATAAATTAAAGTCGATATAAACGGAGCCGGCCGAAGCTCCTAAGTTTTACCTGATTTTTTCTATCGTTTGGACAAGCGCAATCGCAAAAACGTAGCACTAGCGGGTTTAAGGATTTAAATATCGGCGGACGTATTCGAAATCGCATATAGTAATAACGAGCGGAGAGGCTAGCGACGCTTCGGCGTTTGCAGGACTAGGGATCCGCATATCAGCCGACGTTTTCGAAGCATTCCAAAGGGAGTACGAATAGGTAAAGGCAAAGGGGGGGTTTTGACGACGGCGGATTCGGAAGCCGGGAAGGTTTTCCCTAAGGGATACGGCGGTTGCGGACTAAAATAGTTGGGCGACAAGCGACCCAAGTGAAGGACCGATAAATTTTTCGCTTTTAAAAACGGCAAGCCGTATTTGGGGCGGAAATAAGGTTTAATATTACCAATGGGCGGGTAAAGGCATAGGTTTTTGCAACAAACTTTGCGCAGCAGCTCGTATGGTAAGCGATTGGGATAAAGCTATAGTAAAGTTAAATAGGTTAATTTACAAACGAGCCTAGCAGGTTGGACGACGTAAAATTAAGGAATCGGTTAACCCTATCGAACCGGACGACCTGGTAAATCTAAAGGCCTGGTTTTATAAGGATTTATACGTTAAAAAAAACGACCGCGAAAGGTTTGCCCTGCTTTTTAGGAAGCTAGCCGTTGCGGATTTGCTAGCCGGTTTCGGGTTTAATAAATTCGGGCTTGTGGTGCGAAAGGAACAAAAGCAATCGGGGAGCGTTTTAAAGGGTGGTGTGTTTATGGAGGTTGACGTGATTAAATCGAGCTAGCCACTTTAGGGGCCGAAAAAAGAGACGGAAAGTTTACGCAACCGGTTCTATCGCTTCGATGCGCGCAATCGCGAGAACGTGGCGCGCGCTGGATTGAATATCCGGACGTCCGCTAATATTTTCGAAGAGGGCTAACGGCAGTATAAATCGGTTAGGACGGAGAGGCAGGCCCGGCAGAGGACCGCAGGGACGACACCGGAGCCTCCGTCCCGCGCCGGCAAAGCCGGGGGTGTGGCGGAGTTGGAGGCCCGTGCTTTTCCCGAAGGGGCGGGGCCGAGTCGTCCGGAAGGACGGAAAAAAGCGGGCTTTCGCAACGCAAATTAACCAGCGCTAAAGCGAACGAGGACGGCAGTCCCGCGAAAAAGGGGTGAGGAAGAACAGGCACGGGATTTCGCGAGCGTTTTGGGCGCTTTTGACGAAGAGTTCGCGGAAAAGGAGCGGCTTTCGCGCGGGCAGGAATGGTGTGCGTTTATGCCGTACGAGAGGAAGGTGAAAACGGTTTAGGACTTTTATAAGGCGTTTTATGATACGAGGACGTTGCCGATTTTTACTTGTATGTTTTGTTATCGCAAGTATAGCAGGTCCGAGCTGGAAGAGGTGGATTGAGATTAGTAAGCGGCAAATCCGGTTAAAAAGCGTAACGGTTCGCTTTTTAAATGCCGCCGGTGCTTCCCAATGGGGGAAAAGATTTAAAGGTGTGGTAATTGCGTTCGGCACCTGGCCAGGGGCACTTTATCCCCGGTAGCGCAGCTGTACGCTTAATTGGGATGCGAATATATGTTTCCGGACGAGTTAAAGGGCTTAACGCCAATCGAGGAGAAGCTTATCGCGTTAAATTCGTGCTACGGTTTTATTACTAAATATAGTATCCTATAAGGACCCCGGTAAAATGCGAAATATTTGAGGTACGTTAAAGGGCATATTACCGTATTCCTTAATAACGTGCAAAAGTTCGCAGCAAAAGTTTTGCCGCATTTGCTGGTTAAAGTTATGGATAATATTTATATGTCGTGGCAGGGCCCGGAGAAACCGGCGCCGAATGATTTTTCGATGCTGCTATCGGTGCGGCGCCGTATTGTTAAAAGGGCATTGTTGTGGCTAACGAAGCATAACCCTTTATACGCTAACGTCGATATCGATATAGCGGAAATAGATAGTTGGGAAGCCCCGCCGTATAGCGTGCCGTCTTAAATTTATAACCGATTGGAACGGAACGAGCTTTCGGCAAAAGAAAAAACGCAAACTGCGTATATCGTCCCGCCAATTAAGCGTGGCTTTAACGATCCGGGCCCGGTAAACATCTAGGAAATTATAGCATTATTGGGCGAAAAGTAGGATAGGTTTGGGGACGCAGCCGGGGACGATCCTGCCCCCGTGGAAAAAGTAGCCGGTAGGTTTGACAATAGTTATAATTGGGTGCACGAAATTGGATCGTCCGGCATGTTTAGTTTAAATTGCCGGCTAGATATCGCGGATATGGAGACGTTGCGGTATTTTTTAGGGTCCGTAGGCGAAGGCGCTTACGGGGAGCAAACGCGAAAAGCCGCTTGGATAGGGTCGGCCGAGGTGTGGCACGGGTGCGCGGCCGAAACGTATATTGTGGTTTTCCGGGGCCAAAACTTTGCGGATTTTTTTAATCCGTGGTTTTTGGCAAAAGCATTTTTTAATTTGTTCCCGTTAGGCAAAGGCGGTTTTCGGTAGGCCGAGGAATGCGTTATGGGTGCAAAAGGGGAAGCGACCCCGATTACCGACGTAGAAGCCGCGGCGTAACGCCTCCTGTCGTTACGGAATATAACTTTGGAGGTTTGGGCTAAACTGGTACTTTAGCGTTACGGCGGCCGGTTTGCAACATATCCCGTATTCGCTTTTTTCGTTTTTAATATAAAGGTCCGGTTTAAAAACCGGCGCGTAAGTATAGCTAGCGTACGGAAAAGTGATTTCCCGGATGTGGAAAGCACTATCCAAGCGCTAACGGCGGCGAGGTTTGAAAAGGCGAAGGTCGAATTGGAAGCTTTCGGGAAAACGATAGATGTAGGCGTTAATCGATTTTTAAGAAGCCTGTCGCTGTACGGTTATCGTTAGCTAATATCGAGGGAAAGCCGTTTAACGATGCGGCGGAAAATTAAATCCTTTATAATCCGGTACGGTATTTTTGTAATATAGTTTATATTTAACCTTAACGATATTACGAACCCGATAAAGCTTAAGTTCGCGGTATATCGTACCCGCGAAACGGGCGAAGCCGAGGAATTTTTGAAAAATTTTAATCAGGTATATAAAAGGGCGCGATTCGCGATATCGGACCCCTTTAGCTTTGCTATTTTTTTTTACCGGGAGATTTTTATATTTTTCGAACATTATGTGAGGGTAGGGGAGGATTTGGTTTTTGGCCGCGTTAGTTAGTACTATGGCGCGGTAAAAACGAACGAAAGGGGTGCGCTTTACCTTTACGGCCTTTTTTGGCTGCAAGGAAACATGCAGCTAAGCACGCTTTTAAATGATATTTAAGTGGACGACCAAACCGCATACCGGGAACGGGTAGTCGAGTACGTAAATAGTGTTTTTACGGAGGTTCGTTTATTTGGTAATTGGTAAGTGGCGATACCAATGGGATACGTGCTAACACGTTTAATAGGATTTCGATAAAAAGGTATCCGTGGGAATGCGAGCGGGCAAATCGGTAACGTCCGATATATCGTCGCTATTACACAACACGGCCTAATTTGCCGTATCGTTCGAAAAGGAAGCGAATTTTTACGCCGGCGCCATACAGGTCTATATACACAGCTTTATATACGTGAAATATTCCATCGGGAAGCAGGAAAAAAGGCGGAATTTTTATAGGTTCGGGGCGCTTTAGAAGCCGGTGGAAAAAACGTGCTTTATAAAGGACGGGCTGTTGCGAATTCGACGTGGCCACAGCTTGGTAAACCGCTGGAATAAAGCGATAGCCGTAAGGTTACGATATAACTACGACATATCCTTTATTATAACGAAATGCAAAGGTTTGGCGCTTATTTATTACGTAACCAATTATGCCATTAAAGTAGAGGATCCGGTGTGGAAGCGCGTTGTGGCAGCCAAAGAACTGGTTTAACTTTTGGACGACGGGACGACGAGAGATTAGCCGAATGACGGGCGGGAGAACCGAACGCGGCAGTTCCTTTTGCGAGTCGCTAATAGGATTTTTACGGAGCGGGCTTTATCGTAGGTTGAGGTGGTGGCCTATTTTTAGGGGTATGGTACGGAGTTTACGGGCAGCAACGCTTGGACGTTTTTAAACGTATGCATTTTATACTGGCATATTTTTCGGCGATGGCCGCTTTTACGGCGTGCAGCTAGCGGGGAGGACGTAAACGACTTTGTAAGAAAGACGGTTTTGTTAGGAAAAAGCGGAAAAAAAATATCCTTGTTGCAGGCGTATCCGTATCGCGGTCGGCTTTTAGAAGGTTTCGCTTTTTACGATTATATATCGGTGGTAAAGCTGAAGCGGAAAGGGCAAGGTGTCGCTTGGGGATCGGTGGAACTCGATAGCCGCTAGCTTTTGTTAAAGTTGTGGGTCCAAATGTTGCGGCGGCCGGGACAGCAGGCGACTATTTGCTTCGATAGGTACTTTAGCATGGATTTTACCGAGGATAACGACTTTTACTATAGGAGGTATATAACAACCGCCGTATAGCGACCCCGGTGAAGTATGTAAATAAAGCTTAAAAGAATGAAAGTCGCGAGAAGAGCTGAAAGCTAAGAGCTAACGAACGGCGTTACTGGTTTTAAAGTAGTAGTGTAATACTTTGCCTTTTTCGTTCCGTAGCAGGCCTTTTTATCTGAAATATCGGGTGAAATAACCGGTATTTGGGATAGGTAGAGGGCGTGTTTTCCCAAACGTATTTTATAGCTAGTGGATAATATTTAACTGCTACGGCGATTAGCCGAAAATGTGTCGCAGGATGGTAGGCAGTGGGCGGTGCTGTCCGGTAGGAGCGACCTAATCGTCGACGCAATCGAATGGGGCAATACCGTAAGGGACGATATATAAAGCGTAGGGTACCGGCCGGATAAAGTCGGGACGGCGATACGTTTGATAAACGTATTAAAAAGCGCGATATCCGCGAGGGAAATTACGGCCGGTTTAAAGGAGATTTCCGCGATGGTAGAGAAAATGTACTGGTTTTAAGCGGCTGTTTTAAATTCGGCGGAGGATTTTTATGGTGCAATCTTTTCCGAAGCCGGGACAAGAAACGTTAGCATTTTAAAGGGGATAGTTTCGGGAGCGGAAATCCTAGGGCAGGAGCAGTTAAGATTTATTAAAGCCTAGCAAACGGGCCTGTCCCGCGAGCGGGAGAAAGCGATATAAGGAATGCAAAGTAGGTTAGCAGATGGGCTGGCCATTTACGGAGCCATAACGCGCAACGGGGACGATAGCCCCGGCTAAAAGGACGACTTTGTCGCGGATGCGGATTATATAGCTACGTCCCGGGAGGTTGACCCGTTGATAAAGATCCGCTTTGGCCGGTTTATATCGTTTTCCGAAATCGGGAGGCAGGTGGCCGAGTTTTTAACGCTTAACCGAAGATAAAGCATTGCCTTCCGGCTGATTTGTTGCTAGTTCGACCGATTGCGTCGCGACGAAAGCGGTACCCGCCAGCTCTGCTTATTCGTTGGGGGCGAAGGCGGCACCGGAAAGTCGCGCGTTATCGCCGCCGTCGCCGAGTTGTTCGCCCGTACGGTATAAAGCCGTCGCCTCCTGGTGATAGCGACGTCCGGTATAGCCGCCGCGAACATCGACGGAATTACCATCCATTTTGTTTATAAGTTTTCCAAAATTACGTCCACGAGAGCAGGCCGCGCCGGAAAACTAAACGGTTTTATATCGTTTAGCTTTGCATTTTTCCGTATTAACGGCTAGACCAAAATGGATTGGCAGGAGAAATACGTTTTGATTATAAACGAAGTTAGTATATTAGGCGTACGGACGCTTTACGCCGTTAACGATCAGCTTTATAGGCTACGGGAGTCCAGCCGGGATTTTAGCGGCATCCCGGTAATCGTTTTTTGCGGGGACTTCCATTAGTTTCGTCCCGTGCAGGAAAGATCGATTTTCCTCGCTAGCTCAAATATTCCGTAGGAGAGAGATAACCATTTCGGTCCGGAATAGCGGCGATAATATGACGTAGCTTACGCCTTGTGGAGGAGGTTTATTACGGTGGTGATGCTGAAGGAGCAAATCCGTGCCGCGCAAAACCCGCGATTACGGGGGCTGCTAACGCGCATTCGGCAAGGAATGTAAAACCGGTTGGACGTGGAGTATTTGAATAGGGCCTATTACTAGGAAGGCCGGCGGATTCCGTAGGAATCGAATATTACGGTAGTAACGCCGTTGAACAGGAACCGCTGGAACTTAAACATCGAAACGACGCTGGCTTTCTAAAAATAACGGCAGGTCCCGCTTAGGATCTTCGTTTCGATACATAAATGGAAAGACGGCGAGCCGACGGAGGAGGAAGCGTTTATAATGTTAGGCTACGGGGACGATAGCGCTATCCCGGTGCTTGCCGTTTTTATATTCGCTTTTAGCATGCCCGTCGTTATAAACCACAACATCCACTAAAGTTTAAAGCTAGTTAACGGTGCCAGCTATACGGCAATCGACGTCGTCCTCGACAGGGCGCACCCGGGCTACAAAGTTAACGCCGATACCGTACTGCACTTCGGGCCGCCGGCCGGGATCTTATTTGCGTCGGAAACGACGAGAGATTTTCGGTTCGTCGGCATGCCGCCGGGCACGGTGCTCCTAACGCTTATAAGCATTAAGATCGAGTGCCAAAGGAAAAGGCCGTGGTAACAGCACGACGTTTTTTGCAAAGGGCTGCCTTGCGTAGCAGCTTTTACGTGCACGGATTACAAGGTGCAAAGAAGGACGCTAAACCGGGTGGCGGTGGAACTGCGCGGGACAAAAACGACCAATATCGGCGGGCAGGCGGTTCCGAGCACGTGCGATCCATACAGCTTGTACGTGCAGCTATCGCGGTATAAAACGTTGGACGGCATTACGCTCCTGTCCAAAGCGCGGGAGCGGGACTTTGTGGGCAATACGGTGCCCGAGGAGATGGCGCAGGCGGAGCAGAGGCTGGAGCAATTGAGCGAAAAGACGATCCGGGCAGCGGAGTTATGGGGCTGGGCGGAAAAAGATTTTGATTGAAAAAAAAAAAAAATGAAAAAAAGAAAGAGGGAAAAAGTAGGTCACATCCCATTTGACGCCCTATCATATCACCACGTGTCTGTACACGTGTTTTCAAATTTCAACGAGTCAGTCACGTGCTTTAATTTTTCTGGGTGGTTTTTGGGGTTTTTAGCGCAGCCCCTCTTTTTTCCCTCGCGCGCCCGTCCTCTAAGAGCCTTTCGTTCCTCAAGGTATAATTGAAGACGCAGATTCGACTTGCAGCCCAAGATGATGGATTCGATGAGGCTAGGATCTCAAACGGGCCGCCCACATCGCCATAACCGTCATCGTTTGCCTGGCTCGTCACGCTACGCGTTTCTTTCCTTAAGACACCTTAGGTAGACACCTGCGTCACATCACTGCCCCAACAAAGCACACAGCTCGGTTGCCCTAACTCTTTCCAGCCCCCGTCATCCCAGCTAGTCTTCCGCCATTCTGAGCAGCCTTCTGTTAGTTCTCCCAGCTCGAAGATGCGCACTCGCTTTGCGGTGTTGGACGAGGACTTCGTTCCTATGACTGCTAACCCAGACCAAAAGAAGTTCCGAAATAATGTCGGCCGAGCCGGAAGCGAGCGAAAAGAACGCTGGCCCAGAGGCTGGACAGCTCGTTCAGGGTGTTGTCGCCCGTGACGGCTCGGAAAGGAGACAGCGCCAAGACCGAGCCGGTGATCGACTGCACCTTGGGCGCCAGGCTGGGCATCGTCGTCGCCTCCGTGGCCCTCGCCTCCTTGTCATTCTCAAGTTATTGCCACGGTACGCAAGCACATCCCTCTCCCACCATCTCATTGCGGATACTAACTTGCCGTCCCCCACGGCGTCTCACAGGCCGTGCCCAAGATCACCGACGACTTCAAGTCCCCGCTCGACGTCGGCTGGTATGGCAGCGCCTACAACCTGGGCAGCGCCGCACTGCAGCCGCTTCCCGGCAAGATCTACAACCACTCCAGCCTCAAGTGGTCCTTCCTCGGCTTCTTCGCCCTCTTTAAGGTCTGGTACGTGCTTTGTGGTAGGCCAGGCGAAAACCCACCCACGGGTACCCATTTCAACCCGTGGGTCGACCCAAAAATTTGGACCCAACCCCAAAAAATGGGTGCCCATTTGGGTTTTGGGTTTTTTTTGGGTACCCACGGGTAACTCAAACCCAAAACCCACGGCGGGCACCCAATGGGTACCCGTTTTGTACGGCAGTGTATAAGGCCCGACGAGACAAAACCCAAAAATGGCAGCTAAACTCACGCCTATGTGGGCCAAAGGCGTGCAACATCCAAATTTAGCAAGCGCACAGCCTAAATCAATGTTAATAGCCGAACCATTACATCCTTGCCATTTTTCGGCTATTTAAATTGAGCTTAAAGATGTAAACCGGTAAGCAGAGATTTATATTCCTTTACACCACTTTACATGGCTTTACAGCTTTACCATGCCTTTGGACGTCCCCAATTGTGGGCAGAAAGTCCATGCAACCATTATTGCTTATGCCAATCCTCCTCCTACATTCTATCCCGATTGTAGCTATCGCCTTCCCAAGCCCCTTACCCCTGGCGACGAGGTTATCGACCTATTTATCGTCTCGTTACTTCCCCCACCACGATCTCCTACCCCTGCCCTATCGTTGCCTGCCTTCCCTATCAAACGAGAAACACTTTTGGCCGATGATACAGCTTTTGCCGTGCGTAAACGCAACCATAGCATGCTGTTAACCAGAAAGCCTTCCAAACCATTGAGTGTTACCATTAGCACGAACTTTTTCTATGGCAGACACTACTACTAAAACGAAGACGACCTTATCCTTACAGAAATCCGGCATTACAAAGCTATCACCCCGCTAAAAGTTTTCCATCCTGCCCAATACCCAGCCGAATACGTTTTCCCTTTACTCGAACATTTCATTATGTCTATCGTAAACAAAAATGCATTTTCTCCCACCCAAAAAAAGCTTGATTGGGTTTTAATCGCCGGGGTTAAAGGCAATAAAACCGGTATTACCGAGATTCTTCACATAATCGAAGGCCCAATTTCGTTCGGCCTCTTGCTACGCAAGCTTTACCCAAATACGCGATACATTTCCTTTTTCCTAAGCATTTACTTTAACTAACATGCTTTTATTGAAGCTGTTAAAGCCGAATACACCTTATCGTTCTTCGCCAGCACCCTTACAAATCCTTTTGCTTCCAAAAAGCCAGCTTACACCTTTAAAGATGATATTTCCCTGGCAGGAAGCAGCCCCGGAAGACCTATCACCCCATCCCCACGCAAAAAGGCATCAGCTCCCGCACGCAAACGCAGCGTTAAAAAAAAACCGGGAACGAAAATCAAGGTAAAGCCAATGGCTCGGGTAACCAGGCCTCCGAAACACGTGGTTGCCCCCATCCCGCTATCGTTCGCCCCACCACATCCACCAAGCTCCCCATTAGCGGAAATGTCCGCTACATTATTAAATTCGTTGCCTAGTAATAATGCCGACGAAAAGGCGAACGAATCACTACCTGCCCGGTATACGTTTATACGCGAAGGTTAACCCTAATAAATGGATAAACACGTATAAAAATATATTAATGCGCAGAGCTAATACCTGTAAATTAGGGGCACATCGCGTACTTCCAAACCCACAACTATTCTACCTCTTTTTATGGAGCTCCGTAACAAACGGGGCCGGGCTTTATCTACCGGAGCAAGCAAATCCCCCGCTAGTAAACGGACTTAAAATTGCCAGGGTAATAAATTCGATAACCCAGGTGCATCGGACGATATTTCGGGCTAAAAAGTGTTTACGAGGATATGTTAACAAGTTGGCGCACGTATGTACATTAGCAATCTACTACTTTACTTTTCATTTATTTGCAATTCCAAATTTCCCATATCCTCAATTAAATCCTCCGCTTTATCGGCTGGTTTTTCGTTTTTTTTGGAGCCATCCTCCGCGAGCTAGTGTATATTTTGGAGTTTAACTTCTAACCTACAGATAAAAGCAGCCGCAAATTTTTTATCCAGCGTAAAGGAAATGGAAAGCGACAACATGGGTTATACACCAATGCATACGTGCTTTTTTAAAGCTTCCTTTAACGCAAAGTACTGCTTAAAATAGGGCTGGTCTCGTTAGGCATGCGTCTTCTATGTAGGCAATCCACCGAGTTTATCCATGGCTGCTATGCAAAAAGCCAGGGTTTTTAAAGGAAGATATTCGTTAATATCCACCTGTTTTTATTCCAACACCTCTTTAACGTACTTTAACGCCACAGGATCAGGGGGGACACGCCTGTAACAAGGGGTCAAAGACGGCTTGGAGAAAGAATCTCTAAATTGCAGATAATCTTTTTATGGGCTCAAGAGATGCTTGAGGAAGAAGGAATCTTTCCTGGAAGACATAGGAGATGGCAGGG
Organism: Falciphora oryzae; assembly: GCA_000733355.1. Lineage (NCBI taxonomy): Eukaryota > Fungi > Ascomycota > Sordariomycetes > Magnaporthales > Magnaporthaceae > Falciphora > Falciphora oryzae. Next base: position 77,265 of record JNVV01000025.1, read on the forward strand.
TTTATATAAACCACCTTGTGATCCGTGCGAAGTATTAAATACATAATTCACACTGACCCTCCGGCCTTCGGCCTTTGGGCCTCGGGGCCGTTAGGCACCTATACCGGTTCCCGGACCTTCTATAGGGCCGATTAGGTAAGTCCACAGGTTCTTCCGTATGACACTATCCTCCTTTTCCTAGGGCGCGTTTCGAAACCTTTTAAAGCCCGCTTAAAGGATGCGGCTGTGCCTATATTATCTTATAGCACGCGGGGGTCTCTAGGCTTATCGGGGTTAAGCCGATAAAAGGCAACAACGTGTTATTTAAATCCGTCGGTATCGAAATGCTCCCAAAGTTCCCACGTCCAATCCTTTTTTCGTAGGTAATCTTCCCATCGGACAAAGTAACGAACCTTCCCGCCTATATCCATAAAATCCATAACCTTTTCTATAACGAAATCTCCTATAACCGAGGGGGCCTCCCGCAATACCTAGTTAAGGTCAGGTCTTACCTAAATGCCAAAGCGGTAGGGTTCGATAAAGGACACGTGGAAAGCGTTATAAATTTTCTAGGTTTTAAACAAGGCCAGTCGTACCGCCGTAGGAAAAATAACCTTAAAGATCCGGAAGGGCCCGAACATTTTGGCATCGAGTTTTTTAGCGGGGCGACGGGTCTTTATATACCGGGCGTTTAACATAACGAACTATCTTTCGGTAAAAACCGGCAAGGGGCTTTTCCTTTTGTCGGCCCAATGCTTCATTCGTTCCCGGGCTTTTTCGAAGTATTATTTGGCTTTTTCGTGCACTTAGGTCATCTAATGCCGGTAAAATTAGCTTACTGGATTGCGTACTCGTCCTGGGAAAGGGGGATTATTAGAAGCTAGGTGGTACCCGTAGTTGGCGAAAAAGGGAATAATAAAGGTACTTGCCGAAAATATATTATTATAAGCAAATTCCGCCGTAAGTAACAATTTGACCCAGTTAATCATTTCGTAATTTACGAAAAACTTAAAGTAGGTTTTCAGGCTTTAGTTAAGCCTTTTGGTTTATCTATCCGTTTGGGGATGGAAAGCAGTGCTTATTTTTGGCTTAATACCTACCAAACGGAAAAATTTTTTCCACAAATAGCTCGTAAATCTGGAATTTTTATCAGAGATAATATCTAAAGGCATACCGTACAATCGCTAGTATTTTTTGGCGAAAATGCGGATAAGGTCATCCGACTTTTTACCCTCGATTTTGAGGGGGACGAAATACGCTATCTTAGTAAAAGGGTCTACCATTACCCAAATTAAATCGCACCTATCGCTTAAAGGGAGGTCCGTAATAAAGTCCATAACCACCGTTTTTCAGGGCTGGTAATGCAGCTCCATAGGTTATAAGGGTCCAAAAGGGGCATGCCTTAGGGCCTTATTGCGTTAGCATTCCAAGCATCCCCTTACGTATTCCCGGACTTTTGCTTCGATATTGGGCCACTAAAAGTGCCGAATAATTAACTCGAAGGTTTTATCCATACCCATATATCCAGCGACTTTTGTATTATATTCGAACTCGAAGACTTTTTTTTGCAAAGCCTCCGTTAGCACCCACAATTTTTCCTTATAATAAAAAAGGCCATCTTTAACTTTTTTACCCTTTTTGGGCTTTTAAAAGCGACCTTAGTATTTGGGATCCGATATACCAGCTTGTTTAACTTTGTTAGTAAATTCCGTAGCCCACTTTAGGACTAAAATATTGCAAAGCCGGCTTAGGGACAGGAGGAAAAAAGGTGCTCTTTGCGGTAAAGCTTTTTCCATAAAATTATCTTTTTGTCCTTCCAAGGCCGAAATTTTTATTAGGAAGTGTTTTTTTTGCAGGATCGTCGTAATCGGCTGATCCTCACTCCCCCCTTTTTTAGGTTTATGCTAGGGTAATTTCGATAGCACATCGGCCTTTTTATTTTGCTTTTTTGGCCGGTAGTTAATTATAAACCAATAACCAGCTAGCTATTATACCCATTTGGCTTGCTTTCGATTAAAAACTTTAGCCGTTAGGAAATATTTGAGGTTCCGGTAATCCGTATAAACCTTTATCCAATACTTTGCCCCTTCGAAGTAATGCTTCCACCTAACGAAACAATCGACGACCGCCAAAAGTTCCTTATCGTAAATTTTATAGTTGATTTTGGCGGGCGATATTTTTCGTGAATGGAAGGCAACGGGGTGCAGTTTATTGGTTTCGGGGTCCTTTTGGGATAATACCCTTCTAAGGGCAAAGTCCGAAGCGTTTACCTCGATTTGCGCCGGGAGAAACGGATCGAAATGCCGGAGTATTGGAGGCGAAACGAAAGCGACTTTGAGGGCTTCGAAGGCCTGTTCCATTTCGGGGGTTTATCGCCATTGGTTTTTTAGCAGGGCGTTGGCCGTCGTTATAGGCTTAACGATTTCGGAAAACCCTTTAATAAACCTCCTATAAAAGTTAGCAAAACCAACGAACGACTGGAAGTCCTTAAAGCAGTTGGGGGTTTTCTATTGGATGATAGCATTAACTTTGTCCTTGGATATTGCGATGCCTTCGGGTCCTATTATGTAACCAAGGAACTCGACCTCGTGCACCCCCCAAACGCATTTGCGAAGGGCCACGGCCAGGTTGTGTTTAGTAAAGCGGCGAAGCACCTCCTTTACCAAACTATCGTATTATTTTTTAATTTTTGCGTATATTAAAAAGTTATTTAAATACACGAAAAGCCGGCATCGATAAAGTTCATAAAAATATAGTTTATTATGTTTTGGAAGGTGGCGGGGGCGTTAATAAAGCCCATTAGCATAACTGTAAACTCGAAAACGCCGTATTTGCAACGGAAGGCCGTAAACCATTCGTGCCCTTTTTTTATCCGAATTAAATTAAACCCGGTTTTGAGGTCGATTTTCGTTTTCTATTTGGCATTCCGAAATCGATCCTGGAGCTCCGTAATAAACGGGATAAGGTACCAAATCGGAATCGTTTTAGCGTTTACGTCCCTATAATCGACCACTACCTTTAAAAAATCGAAGGGGTTTTTCTTTTCTACAAATATAAAGGGCGAACTGTTGGCAGTTTTGCATGGCCTAGCCCGACCGATTCGTACTTGCTTTTCCAGCCACGGCTTTAGGACATCCAATTCCCTTTAGCTCATTAAATACAAAAGGCTATAGGTTAATTAAACTCCTTCTTTAAAGTGAATTTCGTAATCCCAAGGCTAATAATCTGGAAAACGGGTAGCAGCCGCTTCCGTTATAATAGGGAGAAATTCCCTAAACTCCTATAGCACCGATTCGAGGCCGTCCGAATCTGCTTTATTCACTTCCTTAAAGGAAGGAATACCGTGCCCGTATTTAATAGCGGCAATAATCGCAAGCTCGACTGTTTTCATGTTCTCTTAAAGGCGTAAGCCTTTAGGCAGCCGTATATCCTATAGTTTCCGTGCCCGGGGCTTATTGCATTTCCGGCATTTGTCCGAATCCATCCGGATATCCCGAAGGTCGCGATCCAATAACCCCAGCGGTGGGTGTTGCCTTTACCATGCGAAAAGCAGGATAATATCGCAATCTGGATCCGTAGGACTAACTTTAAACGTTTCCGTAAAATAGTGCGTTTTGTGCCGGAAGGTAACGTTAACAACTAGTTGCTTTCCGGCCTCTGGTTCGATTTTCTCTAAAAAGGAGGTCATTACGCGAAAGATAGCTCTGTTAACCAGGTAACCTGGGAGTTGCTTGGCTATTTTATCCAACATAACCTTCGTATCGCTACCTCCGTTTAAAAGGACCCGGACAGGTATTTCCTTCGATCCCCTCGCCCGTATATACATGCGGAAAATCGGTTTTACGAGTTCTTTATCCGTTAAAGGCCTTCGGGATTGGTTAGCGGCGATAATCGATAGTTATTAACAGTTATCGTCTGATTCCGAATCTAATAGTTTAAAGATTCGTGGTTCGCTCGGGGCTTTTAAGGTAAGGCCAGCGATTTTAACCTTTTTAGCCTGTAATTGTTCCTCCTATTCGTCCGTTGCAAAGCGTTTAAGGATGGATTTAACACCGGCCGTTTTTGCTGGTATAAGAGGGAGTTCCTTACCGTTAGTGTCCTTTTTGGCGTAGCATTCTAACGTATGGTGCCCTTCTTTTCCGCAACGCCAGCAATCGGCTTTAACCAACTTTCGTACGTTTATATCGCGTTATTCGATTCCTTTAAATGCCAATTTGGTAGTAATCCAAATGTTATTTTTTTTATCGGCGGCCTTTTTATCGTTAGCCTTTTTTCCAGAACGGGAGCTTAAAGATGGATTTGGGTTCCTGTTTTTGGAGCCCTTACCGCGGCGACGGCCCGCGTTTAAACGCTCCTAATTCGAAACGGGCTCGTTTTTTCCCTTTTCCTTTTAGCCCGTTCCTTATATCAAAGCCTTAATGGAAGCTCTATTTGCGGGCTTTTGCTCGTAAGTAATCCCTGCCTTTTGGAAAGCTTCGAAAAATTCGGCGTCGTCCGTAAAGATTTAACCTTTATTGGCATATACCAAATCGGCGATACCTTCAAGTAGCAAAGATCGGACGAAATCCCGGAAGGTTATACCGGTTTATCGGGTGGTAATATTATACTGCCCCAACTCCGTTAAATAGCCGACGATATCGCCGTTGTATTTTAAAAACCGGAGCTTTTTGGCATTAGTTCGTTCCTCGTTAAGGTCCTTATAATGCTCCTCCAGCAACGAAGCGTATCCTTTCCAAAAATTTTAAACGTTCATAGATTCCAATAAACGTGCCCTAGCTACGTGCCATTGGAGGGCGGCTCCTTTTAAAAGGGACCCGACCCAAATAATACGGTATAGGTCACCCGTAAAGCTTTAAAGGTAGGCGTTCATATAAGCCTATACCACAAACCACCAGTTTTTAAATTTAGTACGGTCCCTTTCGAAAGCATTAGGGGCTTTAAATTGCACGGGGTTAACCATAAAAACCGTGCCTTAGAGAGTTCCCCTAAGGGGTTACGAGGCCCTATCGTTTAGCGGAAAAGGTAATCGAAACAGCCGTAACCTTCGGTTAAAAGGTCGCGGTAGCAGGTTATTATCGCTATCATCCGATTCTAAAAAGTCTGAAAAGTCCGGATTACCGGCGGGTTATCCTTATATCCGTCCCGGCGTAATGCTTGTGCGGGCCTAATTTGCTCGGGTTTGTAAATCCCTTAGGGTCCTTTCCATTTGTGCGGCTAGCAAGCCGGCGTTCGATCCGACGATCCGTTCCTGCGCCATTAAGCTTATTTATTTAAAAGCGGAAAGCGGAAATATATCGGTATCAACTTCGGCCCTATTTTCCCTAATAAGGACAAGTACGTCCTAGGGAAAGCTTCGGTTTAATCCGGGTTGTTAAAACGATCGTTACAGGGCCGAAAATACAGTAGCCGATTTAGGCCGCTTTCCTTATGCTGTAAGCCGCCGGCTTTCCCGTACGGCGTTTTTAACAAACTGGCGAGTTTGGGCCAATATGCGTCGCTCGGCTTCGGTAAAAGCCTCGAGCGAAACATACTCCTTGGTTAGGAGATTTTAAATTTAGGCATCCTTATCGACGGCCCAGTTAGTAACTCCCTTTTCGAAGGTGGAAAGCCGTGCTTGTAGGTTTTGCAAATGGTTTTATTAGGCCCGAATAACATCCCGGAGCTGAACTAGGGCCTCCGAACGGGTTTATTGCTTTTCAGCCAAAATGGCAACCGTAGCCCAAACTTATTATACGAATGCCTAACTTTCTCCGATAATCCGTTACCGGAATGCCTTTTATTAGTCGGCGGAAGCGATCAAACCTTCCTTATACAAAAAAACGACGGTATTATACGCGTAAGTGATATGGTCGTAATGGGTCCTTATTTCGCGGATTTGTTCCCGATCGGCGAGGATTTCCTGGCTTACATTTCGGGATAGGGCCGAAATTGCTTCGTGCGTACTAATAAATTCCCGTTGGATTTCGGTCATCCAGCCCGGAGGGTCCTAAAGGCGTCCCACGGATGTAAAGGCTTATTGTTCGAAGGCCATGCTAAAAGGGGGTGCCGAATACAGGATAAGTGCCCCCTAATCGTCAAACATAGGGGTATTTTAACGTTCTTCCAGTGTAGACCGGGAGGGGCTTTCGGGGGCTTTTCCGGCCGCTTTTCCAAATTGGGCCGGCATCGTATCGGCAGGTATACCGGAATCGCTGGGCAAAAAAGGGGATTCCGTTAATTCCACGGCCGGCATACCAAAGTCGCTTGGTAGGGAAAAAGATATCGTTGCAAACGAGATAAGGGGGTCCGGTTCCCTATATTCCTGGGCAGCGTAAAGTCCCAAACGTACAAAGGAAATCTTCCGGCCTCTTTTAGAATCCCGTGATTTCGCCAGGGCGACTGAAAGGGTGAAACGACCGTCCTATATATTCTTTTCGCTTTCACCCGTTCGAAAACACCGGTGACAGTCAAAATGTCTATGGTATGGCCCCAGGGTTTTATTCGCTAAAAAAGGCAACAGTTAAAGCTAGGGGGTGCCGACTAACAGGGCCTCTCCAAAGCTTAGGAGGAAAAATAGTAAGGCTTCCGTCAGGGGGCAGAGCGTAGAAAGATTATTTGTAATAAGGGGTTAAAGACGGCTTGGAGAAAGAATCTCTAGATTGCAGATAATCTTTTTATGGGCTCAAAAGATGCTTGAGGAAGAAGGAATCTTTCCTGGAGGACATAGGAGATGGCAGGGTTTATATAAACCACCCTGTGATCCGTGCGAAGTATTAAATACATGATTCACACTGCCCCTCCGGCCTTCGGCCTTTGGGCCTCGGGGCCGTTGGGCACCTATACCGGTTCCCGGACCTTTTGTGAGGCCGATTAGATGAGTCCACAGGTTCTTCCGTGTGACATTTAATTTATTAACGACGACGACATTTTACGCGCGTTCCACGCTGCCGGCATTACGATCCAGCTTGCGAACAAAAGGACGACATTACCATCGGCAGCCTTTCCGAAATTACGCGACGACTTTGCCACATTAAGCGCGTACGCGCCTTTTAACCAATTTGACCCTGCTGCCGTGGCATAAAGGGATGGGCCAGCATCCGCCAAAGATTTTTGCGACAATTTATAAATTAGCACAGACCTCGGCCAAACAGATATCGTTTTCCGTCAAAATGCGTCAGATTTATTTGCACTTTTCGACCACCTAATGGCCAATGATCGTAACCATTAGTCGTTATATGGGCCGAACTAGCCGTTATTACAAGATGCTCGCTTTCGTTACAATAAACATGCTGGTTCCTGCTTTATGCTTGCGAGCATATTAGCGAACGCCCGGTCCCCTAAGCGAAGCAATTATTTATCGAAAAGTTTGGGAATTTATTTGCTTAATAGTGGTATTTTTAAGCCGGTGGTCGAAATGCTAGCAGGGTTTGGAGTTTGTTATTCCTATCGGCAAGCAAGGACGTAGATGAACGAGTTGGTGGCGGTTGCAAAAGTACGTATGCTTGCGGCGGAATAGCATTTTCTGTGATTTGAATATTAAAGTATTATTACGTTTATAGCACAACCTCCGCCGGATCGCCCATAACCCTTTTTTCGTTTTCGTGTACGATAATTTCAATTTTATAGATCGCGTTTAAAATTTTGGATATGGACGCAACGATATCATGCGGAATATCACCACCTGCTTTGCCATTGGATACCCTAACGTCGAACGGTATACCTAATCCCAATAGTATGCTATTGTACCGTTTAAAAAGCAATGGCTCCGAAAAATGTATATATCGAACCCTTTTGCTACCGAACTATAATGTGCACAATTCCTTTTCCGCTACTAGGTCCTCCACCATCTATTCGGCGGAACTTTAGCCTTTGGCGCTTTAAAAAGCGACGAATCCACGCTTTTAACTTTGGACTTTCCGGAATTTCCTTTCCCATAAGTTTTTCGTATACAAACCCCAGCTTTTTATGCTATCCAAACCCCGGCTATTATAGAAAACGAAGGTGAATTAAACGGGGTTATCCGTATCCATAAGCAGCTTTTCCAACAGCTGCTGGGATTTCGACCTAGGAACCCTGGATTTAATTACAACGAAAACTTGGTACTTGTTTACGGCAACCAAAAAACAATCTCCTTTATTCAGCATATCTAATCTGCCCAACTGGAAGCTAGCCAACCATTCGATCGAAAGCAATGGATCCTCCCAATCCTTGCCTTTTTCCACATCAAACTTAACTTTATTAACCACATTTGGAAGGAGTTTAAACCTTTGGTACGAATGGACGTTAAAGGGTTAGGGCGGACGCAAAAACTATCCGTACTTATGCCGGAATATTACCACGCTATCCGGCTATTTCAAAACGCATACCGCGCCCGAGTTTTGGCTATGGTAATATACCAGTTGCGACAAACAGGGCTACTTTACGAACTCGATGATATAACCCCGTTTATTGTACAAAAGGTGTTAGCCGAAGCATCCATAAACGACATCAACTATATATACAGCCAAATTAAGCAAAAGGCGTTTGGACACGCTGCTAGTACCAGCATTTATGCCGACAAAAAAGATGTTAACGTTTTTTTCCGCTCCTAATGCAAATATCTTGCCGTTATCGAGCTGCTTTGGGTGATCGACGAGGCTGTTCGCGCCGGAAATTACGGCGTCCTTCGCTAATACATGCCTATGCTTACCCTGTTTTTTTACGGGTGCAAAGGGGCTAAAAACTACGGGCTATAAATGCTTTACCTGACCTGGCTTATACGCCCAAAAATTACGGACGAGCCGTTGCGCACCGCCATCCTTCGATCTAAATTAGTCCGCTACACTACCGTTGGAAAAGGCTTTAAAGCAATCGACTAAGCCATAAAACACACGAACAAGGGGTTCTTTACAAACATTAAAAGCAACCGCAATTCCACGCACGATATATGGATAACTTTCCAACAATGTGCTGCTTTTAGTCCCATCGCGGCAACCTTACGGGCCACGTTCGAATCCAAGTTTAGCACGTACAAAAATACGGCACACACGGTTGCGACAACCAAAACAAACGCGGCTTAGTGGGCGTGCGTGCTGTATAAAAACGGGTGGGGAAGCTGTTCCGACCAAGTCAGCCAGGACGAAATATTCGATGCGCCGCCGGTATTCGAGCAAGGCTTCGTAAGCCTGCTTGGGAGCAAACTAAACAGTTTTAACCAGGCTATGGTAAAACCGGCTGGTATACACAGCCAGCGGGATTTGCCGCGTGCTATAAAGGAGGAAAGCTTAGCAATTGTCGGCCGGGAAAGGGAACGGGAATATCCGCTTAAAAGCATAAACAGTAACGACAATGCGGAGGAAAATGCGGGGTAATTTAAAATGTGCGCCAGCGTTAAGTTTAAAGTTAGATTTTAACAGCAGAATATGCTTAATTAAACGATATAACACGGCCTGGGATGTTTCGAATTATCGCGATTATGGTAGATGTAAATGCGGTAATAAAGGCTAATTTTTAAATAATGTTTTACGCGAGGTGCTGTTAAAGGGACTAACAGCACTTTGCTGCCGCGAAAAAAGACTCCGGTGGAAATACCCGATGCACTTCCCACCTGCAAACATCCACGGCGCCGTACCTGAGGACAGTTGTAACCCGGTGACCTCGGTATTAAATTTGTAACTTATTTCCCTTTTCCTGGCCGCATATTACGATTAGGCTATGGTCCCGCCATTAACCAAAATTTACCTAAACTTACTCGGTTCGATCCGAACCCTTTGCAAAATGCACGATCTAGCCGTTTGTTATGGCGTGGCGTGCCCTTTCGTGCAGCTTTGCCTTACAAAGGGTATTTGAGCTTCCAATTAAGCTAAAGTTTCGACTTTGGCTTAGTCGTCCTTTTGGTAGCAAATAGGTGGAAGCTCCTACTGCCGAACCGTAACACCGTTTATTATAACCTTTTGGCTTTTTTTGCTTGGGACGAGGATGCATATGTTCCCGACAGTCGGTGGCTCGCTTTTTGGCTAGCGCTTTTTGTAGGTCGCGAGCTTGTCGGCTGCGAGCTTGTCGGCTACGCTCCCGTTTGTTAATACTGGTTCACTTTCGCGTTAAATCGGCATCGATGTTCCTGGTATGCCGCAATGCCCCGGCGCAGTATATCCCCTATTTTTCGTTGCAATAACTCGCCTTTTATTTCCAGCTATTAATGCTATTCCCAGTTTCTAACCTTTTATGCCACCGAACATATATTTCGCAGGTTAAATATGCCGTTTTTTGCGTTAATGGCTTTAACGAAATGGTTAGCTACAGCGTTTTCCATTAAAAACGAACCAGGTAACGAATATGGTCGGGTTGGGCAATGGTATAATTTGTTATTAGCAATGCGCGATAAAACCTCCATTAATTCCTTACGTATAAACCAAAGCTTTGTGTTTTTCCGGATTTCAATTGGAGGCGTTTCCAGTTTAGGGAGAATTTCGAAAGTTCCTAGTTTGTGAGAACAGGCGTTGCAGCACTGCTTTGGGGGTACAACAGGAGCATCCGGTTCCTGCAGCTAACAAAGGCTTTCTTTTCGAAAACAAGGGGCGTTAATAAAGCTATATATATCGGGGTGCTCGTTTCGAAATTTGGCTCGGTGCGTGATATTTTCGCGTGTTCATAGCAAAGGGATGCTTTTTAAAAAGATGCCGAACGTAAAGTTCATATCATTTTGGCTTACTAACACAAACTGCCTGCCAGCAACTGCTCCTTCGACGTTAAATGGTATAAAATGTGCCGCAAAATAGCCCGATTCGTTAGAAGCATTTAAAGCAATGTCCTCCGCTCCCATTTTTAAACGTAATATGTTTGGGGTAACGGGTGCGTAAGGTTAGCTTTGCCGGCCCTTTTTTTTCGTAGGTTTTTTCTCGCCTATGCCCATTAGGTCGAAATACTAATAAGGGGCGAAGAAATAACTTATACCGTACCCTATACCGGAACGGCACGCCCGACCGAACCGCTAAATAAAATCCCTAACATCCTATAACAAAAGTGGTCCAAATTGCACTATACGCGCCACATTTAGAATATCCATACCCATTCCAAGTAATACAATAAATAAAATAATGCGGATAAAAGAATCCATTTAACGAAACGTGTTAAAAATGCTTTATTAGTCGATGGTCGGTGTAAAGGAGTGGTAAATAACAATGGTGCGACTAGCAGTTGCATTATCCACCCTTTGGGTTTGCAGGTGTGAGAAAAGGGCATAGCGAGCTTTAACGAGGGCCGCGCGTGCGTTTATATAGATAATGGTTTTGGGAATAAATAAAGGGGTGAAGCCGGGTCGGACGTCCTTTACTAGGAAAAAAAGGCGACGGTAATCGCCTTGTTTTTTTTGTTTAGTAATGCATTAAACCACGAAAAAAATCTCCGGTTTATCCACAAATGTGCGAATAATTTGTAGCTGGTTTTTATTCGGCCCGAGGAACCTAAATCCCGCGTGGGTAAGGACGAACTTTTCGGCATTTTCCGTAAGGGTTGCTATGCATCCGAATAAAGGAATAGATTTGGGGATAGCGGAACGGATGATATGGAAATTAGGATAGGACGTGTGGAAATCCTTCCATTAATAGATAGTGTGAAGCTCGTCGATAGCAATAAAGGCAATTCGGCTGCTAAATAGGGGGTTGCGAAAAAGTTAAAGGAACCGGTAACTTGTGGCTTGCTCTAATCTAAAAATGATATATGTATATCCTACTGGATTGGCGGGATCCCAAATGTCGTCGTCCTGTTTTTATAATTAGCTTAAGTACCTACTTTATTTATATAAATTGGCTTGTTATTAAAATTTTTACCTGGCGTGCTAAATGGTTAAGCAATAAGGGGTTAGCCCACGGGAATCCAGCAACGGTTCGGGCCTGTTCTTCTCCCAGCTTATTTAATAAAACAAACTAAACGGTAACATATTTGTTTCGGATAACAAATACTGCTTGGAACACAATGCTTTTGCCGTATCCTGTTTTAGCGATAAGAATAGTGTTTCCGAGCTGGTATACAATGCGTTAAATGCATTTAACCTGTTCGTTTTTCGGTTCACGCCGTCCGGTTTAACCCTCCCGACCCTGGTTTAAAAAGGAACTTGTAATGAACGCTACGAATTCATGCTGGACGTCGGAATTTTCCGGGCTTAACGTGTAGTTGTAGATATCAAGGATGATATTTCGGAAAGGAACCCCTTGATATTGCCCCTGGGCTAGGTCGCGGCAGTTGCTAATTGCTTTAAAAGCTTGCTGCATATACTCGGCCCTTGGCATGGGCCCAAAGATGCCCCCCAGCAAGTTTGGGATAAATGCCGGCCTTTGTGGCTGATTAGCCATAGGGTATCGGGAACGAAGCTATTTATTCCCGAATTGTGTGCTAAAGCCTCATTTTTCCGTTTGGAATTAGCATGCGTTTTCCGGCGATTAAAAAAAAAATAAGAAAATACCATACAAAAGCTGGAGCAATTCTAACCTTCCGCCATTGGTTTATTTTGGCCCGCGAAATGCGGCGATGAAGGTATTTACAAGTGTTCAAAATGGATTTTTTCAATTTGTATGGGAGTGTGTGCCAGAGCCTCGAAAAAATCACCATATTGCCTCAGACGTGATTCTCACAAAAATGGCCGCCCTACAAATACATGCGCACAAACCAAGCGAAGACCAAGCGACCTGGCGGAGCCACAATCAGCCACGGGTTGAGGCGGCTCCATCTTTGTCATCACGTTTAAGTCATTGAGACTAGGGAAGGTGCATGCCATTGGGGGAGAGAGAGAGAGAGAGAGTATATTTAACGTCGTTCTAGTCGGGATCTACCAGTCCCTGCCTCCCAGGGGGCATACGACGTGCTAGCGCTACCTAAGCTTGACATTAGGCTACATGTTGCTATCGAGGCGGCTAACAAAATCAAACCAAGGGGCAAGCCCAAGGCACACGGTGTTCGGGCCGCATTCCGGCGCTCCTTGTTGGTGAGCGGGCAATCGGCAGAAGGGGCGAATAACCGCCAGGGCGCTGTAAGCGCTGCTATTGGTGGTAGTGAAAGCTGTCGGCCGGCAATGCCATTGGGGGAGCAAAAGCGCCAGGAGCACATTTCTTATCTCATCCAGGGATAATGCATCGGGTCGGAGCGCAAGTGGGTGTATAAGGTGGGGCGCCAAAATACGGCCTTTGCACGGTAGGGGAACGCTTGGCTAAGAGCAAAAAGGAACAAAAGCGTCCGTTTCTAAAGGCCGAAACCTCCGTTTCCGGACGCTCTTGATCCCAATGGCTCACAAATTGTCCAAGTTCCAAAACATGTGAGGGCCTAATTGACTAGTAGAAAGCAATTGGATTCCGAGCAGCTAGCTAATGATAGTTTTGGTTAACGTGGTCCACCAGTAAGCGCCACACACCAGCGAACACCACACTCAAAATCCCATACTAAATGCTATTTTTTAAATGCTTATAAATCCACCAATTTTAATCCAAATTCAATGCAACTTTGTAATTAACGTTTTAACTATATAATCGATTTTATGAAATTATCTTCGATTTTACAACCCTAACCCGGGTGAGATATTAAAAAATGAGCTATTTTAACTCCTGCATTTACTATATCTCGACCGGGTTAGGGTTATAAAATTAAAGATAATTACATAAAATCGGTTATATGGTTAAAACGTTAATTACAAAGTTGCATTGAATTTGGATTAAAATTGGTGGATTTATAAGCATTTAAAAAATAGCATTTAGTATGGGATTTTGAGTGTGGTGTTCGCTGGTGTGTGGCGCTTACTGGTGGACTACGTTAAAGGTTGATTGTTAATCAAGGCCGCTGAAAATATGGAAAGCGATTGTGGTTCGCGCTAAACATCATTGTTAATTTAGCCAATGAAGGCCTGGCTACGGTATCCACCCTAAATTTTCTACCAAAATCCCACGGCCAGTGGGGCCTTAGATTACAAATGGAGGAGTGGGGGTAACGGTCCCACTTTAGTGGGCCCAGGACATAGGGATATTAGCATTTCTGCTCGCCTGGCCCGGTAAGGCTCAACTTTACTAGCACCAAGTCGGGGACTGTCATCAAGGTTATAAGTCGGTGCACCCCCTGTCCGCGCACCCCCCTGTCCGCGCACTAGCTTAGGAAATAGCCTCAACAACAACGATATCTTTGTGATGCTAAAAAATAAGGCTATCCAATAACAATAATCTCATCCTGTATATCATCCTGTTCAGCTTTTTCCGGAGATTCCAATGGTGCTTCTGGATCCATCAAAATCCCCCGTTTTTGCAGGTAAACCTGCCTCCCAAATACGAATGTCTGGTTGGGATCCGGAATAACCCTCTTCCTTTTTTTTTTTTGTACTACCTCCAATTGTGCCTCCAGCGCTTTGATTTTTTGAGAGGCTGTAGTAATTTCCAAATCCTTTAGTTCAAAGCCCTTCCGGATTTTCCTAAACCACAGCCGCTTCGTAGGGGTAGTCGGGATAGTGCGGGAAAAATCCTCGATTTGGCTGGCCAATTCCCGAGTTTTTTTGGGGGTCCCCCAGTTTTTTTTAGCAGCGGTTGGTAGTTTAAGGGATTGTTGCTTTGCTTTTCTTTTGTGCGGAATAACGGGGGCAGGCTTAAAGGCATTGTTATTATTGTTTTCGAGCAAAAGCCGGCTTATAAGGGGTTTCGCCATATTAACCGGCCATAACCCCGATGCTTTCCAACCTGATTTGATATTGGCTTCGATAACGGCTTTGTTTCGTGCGCTTCGATAAGCTATAAGAAACTTTCGTTTCCCGACTGCCGTAGAGCAGCAGAAAAGTGCCTGGCCCATAATAATGGCCCGATATTGTGATTTGAGGGGTGAATAGACTGATAAGTCGAGTGGTTGAAGAACGTGAGATGTATGGGCAGGCAAATATAGGAGAAAAACGTCGTTTTGATAGCAAAGAAATTGGAAACGCTTTGTAACGTGTGATCCGTGGCCGTCGAGGATCAGGAGACGGGGGCCGGGGGGGTCCGGCCGGGTCCCTGGGAGGAAGACTTTTTGCAGCCATTCTATGGCCGCACGGTCTGTAGTCCAGCCGTTATCCGTACAGGTGAATTCCCAATCTTCGAATTGGCCGTTTCTGTCCGGGAACCATTGGTCTTGCACATGCTTTCCTTTAAAAATGATAAAGGGCCGTTGCTTAACCCCTGTTGCCGAAACGCATTCGATAAAGGAGGTCCATTGCCGTGATCCCGGCTCTTTTCTGTGCAACGGCCGGGTCCCCGCGAGTCCTAAAACAAGCCCGTTGCCGGTCCTGCCCTCTTAGAGACCGCCCTTATCCATATTGTGGCGGTTTTAAAGGGGGATTTCCTTAATCTCAAGGATATCTAGCTTTCGCCACCATTTCGTGATTATTTCCGTAGTGGCACCGTTTACACGGGCTTTTTCCATAGCTTTGCCTTTGTGGACTTGGATCTCTGGATTCCGGGCCAAAAATCCGGCTGCCCAACGCTTCCCAAGGGGTGCTTTGTCGCCTGCCGTATGGAGGGTCTCTTGCGCATAATAACGCAATTCTCCGTGGGTTGGGGGAAGCCCTAGGGCGGCTTAGATAGCTAACCATTTGGCCAGGTGTTTTTTTTGCACCGCGGAAAGCCGTTGGAACCGCTTTTGTACTTGCTGATAGGGCTCGGCCCCTTTAATGCGGCCTCGTAAGGTGGACTCAGGTATCCCCTGATCAAAGGCGGCCGCCCGCCGGGACCAGCCCTTTCGCATTAAGGCGAAGGCCTCGGCGACGTTTTCTTCTGTCCAGCCCTTTTGCATCGACTTGGCTACAGAATGCACCAAAAATGAAGTCAAACGGATGAATTTTGATCAAAATATGGAAGATATAAAGTGTGCGTGGTGCCCGGGCCGAAAGATACATTAGTGCGCGGACAGGGGGGTGCGCGGACAGGGGGTGCACCGACTTATAAGTAAATGTGATAACTATGAAAACTACAACTGTGAAGTAATTGAAAGATGCCCCTACCTCTCCCTCTTCCACTCGGATAACCATTTCGACACTTTTGATGTTTCCGCATCTTGTGGGCCAACAACCTCTGTCAAGCCTTGACAAACTCCCTCGAGCAATCTAATGGCCTCTCGAAGTTTGCCTTGCCGTTTCCAGATAATTGCAAGATTTTCCATAGCATCCAACGTCCCGGTGTGCTTCTCGCCCGCAGTCCTTCTCGCCCTTTCGAAGACTTGCAGTTGCAGGGACTCTGCTTTTTCCAACCGGTCCTGGTCTCGATACGTGATCGCAAGGTTCTGCAGGGCCGTTAATGTGTCGATGTGTTCTTCGCCGAAGGTCTTGCCGTATCTTTCCGCCGTCTGAACCGCTAGTGCCTCCGCCTCTTCGTATCGGCCTTGGCGGTGAACTATTGCCGCAAGGTTGAACATGGCGTTTAGTGTGTCGGGGTGCTCTTCGCCCAAAAGCTTCCGAGATCTTTCTAACACTTGGGTCTCCAGCAATTCGGCTTCTTTGTATCGACCTCGATCCGAATATGTCGCTGCCAATCTTCCCATGGACCTCAATGTTGTGGAATGCTCTTCGCCATAAACCTTCCGTTTCCTTTCCAGCACTTGTGACTCCAGTAACTCCGCTTCCTCAAACCGCCCCTGATCTGCGTATGCTATGGCAAGGTTTGCCATGCTCGAAGTGGTAATGCGATGCTCATTGCCAAACACCGTTTCTGCTGTTTTGACCATCCATTCTCCTAATGATGTGGCCTTGTCAAGCTTGCCCAAATCTCTATATGCTCCCGCTAGCCTTACCATTATGTCCATCGTCTCGGCATGTTCCTTCCCCCATACCCTTTCAGCGATCCTCACCGACTCTTCTAGGGGAGCCTCGGCAACTTTCGGCTGACCTTCCAGGAGACTCAGGCCGGCGGTTCCGAAAAGTAGCATCGCCCTTGCGCTATCCTCTTCCGCAGTCCTCTGAAGTCGTAACATCAGCACAGCGGATGCATGTGGAGCAAGGCGGCGACGTTCACTTCTGTTTTCGAAGTCAAGCCCATCCGGGTAAGTGTGCGACACCACTCGAAGAGCGTCTTGTGCGAATTCTGATGCTGAGCCCTCGTCCTCTAGCCACCTTCGCGTGGCCAACTGCACAAGACGGTGCATGTCTAGGGTGTCATCTTGATTCTCGCTGACGAAGGAGAATGCTTTGAGGACGCCGAGGGAAGGTTCTAGTGATAATTCTGTCGTTGCAGAGCAGTGGGACTGTCGTTGGTGATGCTCTGTGACGGATTCTTGGTGAGGATCGATTTCGTCCCCAGAAGCGCGGGCTTTTGAGCGAAAAAGAGTCTGTGTGTTGGATTGCACTGGCCTGTGCAGGCAATCGGCAGAGCTCAGAGAGGGCCGGATCCTCCTGTCCCGTGATCTCTGATCACGGGATCCGAGGACCCGCAAGCCCGCGGAGGTTGGGAGCAGGGGAGGGCCCCTTTGGTGATCTGGATCGTGTATATATAGCCTCCCTTCTGCTCCCTCTCTGGCAGATAGATTCCTTTCCTCTTCGTGCACAAGAATAGAATGATCCTCTGATATAAAGGATCATTGTTTACCTTTTTTGGAGATCTCCGAGCCCAACAGGATTACCACTCCTACCAACACTGTGGCCGTTTCAGAGCTCTGGCTGCCTTGTGTGGCCGTGTCACACCCTGTGTCACATCCTCGCGCCTGAGCTTCACCTGTTGCTGCTCTTTGTAGGCAGATAGGAGTAGTCATGGGATCGCCTGCCGGTCGAAAAAGCTCATGAGAGAAAGTAGCTTGCTAGCAAAATGGTTCTGTTGTTGTATCTGCTTGAAGGAAAGAATCCAGGTTTCCACAACTGCCCGAGGGGTCCCTGGCTCCCTGTCGATTGCTTCGAATTCCTTGCTGAGTAGATTGATGAGGTCGTCGTCACTGTTTTCGAGCATCCCGAGATATTGCCTGACTGAGATAGCTCGTGCATTCATGTACGCCGCTTCTTGGACCATTGCCAGCGGCAGACCCTCCAGTCGGAGTGAAAGCGATGAAAGATCTTCGCTATCCAGGCCGTCATCCTCTAGTTTCGCCCGGAGAAGGTCCACTGAGCTGGGGGCTCCCATTTCTTTCACTTCAATTGGCCTCTTGCCCCTGAGAAGCATGCTTCCGGCTTCTCTGTTCCTGGTTGTGATGAGAACAGAGCCATGGGGGCAGGTTGGGATAAACTTCCCAGCCCCTTCACCCGAATCTGGGAAAAACACGCGCGCGTCGTCTGCGTTGTCGAGAACCATGAGCCACCGCCCGGCCTTCTCGGTTGATAGCCAGTCCTTAACCAAGGACAGCACGTCGTTGTTGGAATCGTCATGTCCCGGGATCTGACATCTCCGTGCAATGTCCAGATACGACTCCTTGAACCGGTCGATGGTGCTTCCGTGGACCCAAAAGATCCCCACGTCTGGCTGGGCCGCTCGCAGTTTGTATATATACGCGACAGCAATTTGTGTTTTTTTGATACTGCTCTGTTAACATAAGATGATCGTCTCCGGTAAGAATGAAGGTTCAAATAGGCTGAGGCTCACCAAACGCCACCCAGGCCGTGGATACATGCTCGAAGATGAGCCTTGTTGCTTTCAGGAGCCTTGTCCACATGTCCAAGCTTGCCTTTCAGCTCGTTCAGGATGTCAGAACGCCCGACAAAGTCGGAATTATAACAGTACGGGACAATGAATGCAGCCTCTTGTTTCTGGCCCTGGCCTGTTGGTTGAGAAATAGAGTATAGTGCTGCTAGTTAGCTACAAGAAAATACCTACATACACCGAGACTAGACGTACGATGGACTAACCAGAATTTTCTTTTGCTCGCAAGTCAGCCGCCGGGATCGTGCGGAGGAGCTGGCGAGCAAATGCCGCCGCGTGGCCTGCCGCGCACTGACTCCAATCGTCGTTCTTGTGCGAGTCCGCGTAATCAGATATCCCGCGAATAATCAAGCACTTCCTGTTCACCGCCACACCGGCCGCTTCCATCTCGACACACCGCGCGAAGCCATCGCACAGCTGGCGGATCTTGTCTCTCTCCTCGCCGTCCCGGACAACTTCGTTCCCGATGGCGATCATCCCGCAGTGGAACACAAGTGCATCTCGGTCCTCATCTCGGCGTAAAGGACGCTTGACGAGCTTGAGTTTGTGGCACCCGTTGCAGTCCCTCAAGGCTCCTTGGTGGTGGTTGTCGGCCTTGAAGAGCTTATCAGAGTCAGGCGGAGGCAATTGGAACCTGTGACGATGCGTTTTGTGTTCTCGTAGCCGCTTGAGCTGTTCCGAGAACCGTTCCCTCATCTCATCGGGATCGAACTCGCAGTTGGAGATGAGTGTGTCCAGACCGCTCAAGACTCGACGGTCGGGGTCTTCCATCCGACCCTTGCGTAGAACCTCTCGACCCTCTAGTTTGAACCTTCCAAACTGATAGTAAATGGAAGGAGGCTGGCCAGAAAGCGGGTATCCGACGACCACGTCTCCGAGGTGGATATCCTGAAGGGAATCGGCATGAGGAGGATCGAGTGGAATTCCTCCGCCTATCCCGACAAGCAAAGCAATTCGGGTGTTGGGGAACGTTCTAAAAAGCTGGCTAGCCATATGGGCTGAGTTGACATTGCCCGTCATCGAATGGAGAAGAGTAGCTATAACGACATTGTGTCCGTAGATCTCTCCAAAAAGATAGGTGTACTCGTTGTGTTCCGTGTCGTAGTATGGGGGAGGTGATCTACGTCAAGCATCAAACGTGCCGGGAGCAGTTCAAGGTCCCGAACGGGACAGATCCACGCGACGTGGTAATCTTGCACAGTCAGTTGCTTCCGATCCTGCGGGGCCATCTTCACAAGACTTAGGGCGTGTTTGGTGGTAAAGGTGTTTTTTGTTTTTTCCATACAAAAGCTATAAACCGACGGTTTTTTCCAAATTTAAATCTGATGTAATTTTTGCAAAACTTGATAAAAACAAATTTTTAACTGTTAATTAGTTCTTTTTTAACCAAACGTTTTAAGCTTTTAAATGCACTTGTTGGTAAAGGGGTTTCCAAGCACCAAAAAACTAGCAAAAAACAAAAAACCAAAAAACCATTTACCACCAAACCTGCCCTTAGACAGATAAGAACCAGGGCTTCCGACAATGGATTTAATATGATCAATAAAGGGTGGCAGGTAATTTGTAACACTTGCAAATGAGGGGTTGAACCAGCAAAGTTCAAATTGATGGAAAACGGGCGGGCTCGAGAAAGGGGTAGCTGCGGGGGAAAGGGGAACAGGAAAAAGGGGCACAGAAGGGGCTGCAGAGTTTAAAGGCGTCGCTTCTTATGGCGGACCAGAATGCAAACCACCACGTCTTTCAGCTGCTCGGCATAGGCAAGGATGAGCTTCAGAAGATGGTGTGAAGCCCTGCCACCTGTTACTGGCTGCCCGTGGATTTGCGGTCCCCGAAGAGGGTCCCCCGGCTTGGCAGATGCTAAAAGGTGCATGCTTACTCTGCACGCTGCATGTTTCTGTGCCCAACCATGCAACCTTGATGGTAGTGTGCACGTAAAATTCGAGGCGCGTGCCTCGGGCAAAAGGGGCGCAGCTCCCAGTGAGCCTGACCCCACTGATTCTGGACATGGGTAGTCGAATTACAGCCCGGGGCTGGAGAAAGAAAAAGAAAAAGAAAAAGAAGAAAAAAACCCTTCGACCCCCTGGCGCTGGGCGACAGTCTCGACCTATAATTGTTACCGAACCAATCCTCCGATTCACAAATGTCAAGCTATGCTGGATAGTTTCCCCAACTGCATACCAAATTACCAACTGACAAGATGACGGAGGGCCCGATCACCCCGGACTCCAAGGCTGAGCCGAAACGAGTTGAACTTTTTCGAAAAATTTGGCCGGTCGCGACCCACGATAGCAACCTAACGCTCCACGGTTTTCGGCGGTTTAAAACATCCCACCTTTTGAACCTGCGCTTCCTCGAGGAGGAAATTGCCGAACTGGACCATGTCATCTATCAAGCAGGCCTTTCCCTGCAGATCAAGCCTTCAGACACCGATCGGCTGGGACTGAAGCACTGCAAACGAGATGCCCAAGCGCCAGATCCCGCCGAGGCTATTAAACCTGAGACTGTGGAAGCTCTGCGAAATCTTTTGAAGCAATATGGTGGGTTGATGCCTTGAAACCATACGCTGTGAAACTTGGCTTCCTAACCGATTACTCGTGGTCAAAAAAAAAAAAAAAAAAAAAAAAAGATGATGCAATCATCTCCTTCAACCAGATCATGTCTATGGAAACCTTTTCGCTCATCGACGACGAGGAGCAAGCCAGCCTGAGGACCGACCTGACTCTGGAGGAGATTTACAACACCAGGCTCCTGAGGGCCGACCTACCACCGCGATCCCGCACAGACCCATTTCAGAGGCAGTTCCACAAGCTTCTGCGAGCCTCTCGCTACCAAAAGGTCGCGAAACGCGCCTCGAGAAACTCGGAGTCGCAGCGGCCGCTCGGCGCTCCAGACCGCCCTTGGACCCAGCAGAACACGGCGCTTATCGCTGGAATCCTTGGTCGAGTGGCCACGACGGTCGTCATAGCCGTTTTCCTCATTGCTCCAATGGCTACTTTGGTGTTTGTGGAGGATAGGGCAGGGCAGCTGGCCATCGCGTCGGCCTTCATCCTAGCCTTTTCCTTCCTGGTGGCGCTGACGCTGCAGATTTCCAACTTCGAGGCGATGGCCGTGTCTGCAGCCTATGCAGCCGTCCTCTCTACTTTTATGAAATGAATTCGGTATATTTAGATCAGAAGCCAGCCCGCCGCTCTTAGGCTGATACTCACAAAAGAAACCCCTGCCACAAAGACATGTGTAAGTCAGTGCACCCCCTGTCGGCCACCCCCCCTTCCGGCCACCCCAAACGGGCCCACTGCCTCAGATATGGCCACGTCTTCGACTCGCTGCAGATCTCGCAATTCTGATCCGTTTTCCATACTTTTTACTGCAATCCAATGCTCATATGCCAAAGAAACAGTATACCGAAGAAGACGTCGAACGGGCCGTCGAGGCCGTGCAGAGAAGGGTACCTATCTCGCAGGCCGCCCGACTTTGGGGCATACCGAGGACCACCCTACGCCGGCGTCTAACGGGATCTCTACCCGGCCGACAGGCACAAAAACAGTATCAGCGGATACCTCCGGAGCAGGAGAAGCGCCTAGCAAATTGGGTGCTTTTTCAGGCCTCCCTGGGGCTCCCACCGACGCACGCAAAAGTCCGCTTTTTTGCGCAAGAGATTCTACTTCAACGGGGAGTTTCCCAGCCCCTAGGGAAGCATTGGATACGCGGTTTTTTAGGCCGATATCCGGAGATCCGTACCGGGAGAACGCGGCGCATGGAACTCGCACGTGTTAAAAGCGCTACTACTACTATCATAAAAAAGTGGTGGGCACGCCTGCTGGTCCCCGAGGTGGCTTAGATAAAGCCGGAAAATACGTACAACGCTAACGAGGGGGGCCTGCAAAAGGGTAAAACGGGTAACGGGCTTGTTTTAGGCCTTACAAAGGCCCGGCCTTTGCAAAAAAAAAAAAAAAGCCCGGAACCCGCACTTGGACCTTTTTTATCAAGTGCGTTTCGGCCACGGGGGTCGCCTTTCCTCCGCTCATTATATTTAAAGGGAAAAGCGTGCAGGAGCAGTGGTTTCCAAAAGATCTAGGCCCTTTTAAAGGCTGGGAATTCACTGTAACAGACAACGGGTGGACTATTGACAGCACTGGAGTCGAGTGGTTGCAAAAAGTTTTCCTTCCGGGCACCCAACCCCCTGCCCCTACACCACGTCTTTTAATACTGGATAGCTACGGATCCCACGTAACCAAAAAGTTTATATTTCTTTACCTGCAAAACGACGTTTATCTACTATATTTACCTGCCCATACCTCCCACGTTCTGCAACCATTGGATCTATCCGTCTTTAGCCCTTTCAAACACGCCTACCGCCAAAAATTAGGGTCCCAAGCTCTATTTACCTGCTTTACAGTGGTAGGAAAGCGTCAATTTTTAAAGGCTTATGCCTACGCACGCACCAAAGCTTTTACCCCTATATAATTGCGTCGGGGTGGCGGGCAATTGGCTTTTGGCCACGGAATCCGCTCAAGCCGCTTATAAACCGGCTTTTGCTTAAAAATTCCAACCGAGACGGCCGGCGATCCGTAATTCAACAGTCCGCTAAGGATAACAGGGCCAAAAGACGTTCAAAGGTCCCTATCCGGCTGTCCCAAATTGGCTGGGAGACTCCCAAACAAAGCCGAGGGCTAGCCACCCAAATCAGCACTTTCAAAGCCCGGGCTCCGCCAAGCCCCACGGCACGGCTTTTCTTCCGGAAGGTCCAAAAAGGGTTTGAAGTGCGTAAATTCGAATTAGCTACGGCCTAGCAAAAAATTAGGCAGTTAAAGGCCGAATTGGAGGCGCAACGCCCTCGCAAAAAAAAAAAAAGGTTATGCCGGACCCGAACCAGGCCTTCGTAGATATACGCCGAGTTGCACAGGCAAGGGGTGAGGCTATAGAGGTGGATGAAAGTGCGTTTGAAAAAGCGGAGAATTTTGATCAGGAATCAGTATACTTTTGTATTATGGTTGGTTGAATAGAGGTAGATATCTGCAGTTGAATGCACCGGGGTTGGTGTTGCAGTGGGCCCTTGGCGGGTGGCCGGAAGGGGGGGTGGCCGACAGGGGGTGCACTGACTTAATAGATACATCTGTATTGCTTTTATCGTTTTCGGGGACAAACCGATTCATTTAGACGGTAGGAGACCTTCGGCTCCATATACACGGGCTTGTAGATGTATCCGCCCCCTTTGTGAAAGTTATATCTGCACTATAACCGCCATGGTACGCTTATTGCACCCTGTAATTATTCTAAATCTGATTTCCTCCTGAGCCGCCTCTGATGGCCAACTGCGCGTTCCCAATGGAATAACGCCTAGGTAGATACGTGCTTAGGTAGGTGCAAATACATCCAAAGTATCCATCGCTAGTACATCGGGCCCCGTTGGTAACGGGGTGCCTGGCGAGGGTTGCCGGCGGGCCCTGGCATAAGCTGACCCGGCATGTTGAGAATTCTGGAAGCAAGTTGCAGCGGAGCGCTTATGAGGCCAGCCGCCAGTTGAGTAGGGAGGCTGGCGAGCGGTGCGATCTGCCCCGGCATGTTGACGAGTCCGGCCGCAAGCTGCATGGGAGCGGCACCGAGCCCGGCCGCAAGTTGCATGGGAGCCTTGACGAGTTCGGGCGCAGGTTGACCGGGAAGGCTGGCGAGAGCGGGTACAAGTTGCGTGGGTAGGTTGCAGAGCGCGGGCGCGATTTTCGGGGCCAGACGCCGAGCGTGTCGGTCAGTTGCTCACCCCGCTCTGCGCCGTCCCACCCGGGGTACGTCGCACCGCCGCCCGACGGCGGGCCGCCTTGATACACCTCCCCCGGGTGTTGGTATTGCCGAGCGCCCATCGTAGGACGACGGGGAACAGAAGGAGACGGGTAGTCCGCGTCTGTCTCAAAGCCATTCGGCTGTGGGCGCTCATCATTAGGCACAGCAGGAACAGGCCGCCCGCCCGTCGAACCGCCGGGGCCGCCAACCGGCCGAGTAGCGATCAGGGCCCTGTGCCGTTGTGGCCTCAATGCTTCGGGTGAAGGACGGGGGGTGTAAATGGTGGAGATTGGGGAGGTAGAAGTTGGATTTTAAAAGCGAGCAACGAGTAGAATGTTGGGGAAAAGAGGTGATGGGTTGAACGGAGTACGGTGGGGAAGAGGATAAAAGGTAAAGGCGGATATATGCCGTAGTGAAAAGTGAGGATGTGAGGAGAAGCGACGCTTGCTGGTATCGAAAATAACGAGATTCAAGCTCGGGAGGCTGAGGTCTTTATAAACAAGACAAAATTAGTCTTGTCCCTCGAATACACGTAGGAGACTACACGCAAGTCGGATGAGAAGGTCGCTGTTCATGGTTCGCCGCCCAAATGCCGGATTCTCGTCGGGCAAATATTCAAAAATGCACTATCGCTTTGACGCTCCAGCCGACGTGGTACCTACCCGGTTAACCGGAGCTGTCGTTCATTGCTGTCTCGGCAGTTCTAACACGAATAATAATCATCCCCACCACGCCATCTCATCATCGAAGCTGAGCTCCTCCATCTGACAAACAATTACTGGCTACAAAACGGAAAGTTTGACGGGCTGGCTTCATGGGTCTCACTCACATAGCTTAAAACTAATAATGTCTGATTGCCACGGCCCCCTCAGTACAACGAATTTCCCATCGGATCGTTTAGTATCCTGGCTTCAGGCTCACACAGACTGCGTGCAACTGCAGTATGGCTGGCAAGAAAACACCTAACTTCCTGCATCGCTGACGCCGACGCTCGTGTTTCTCACGTATTGGATGTTTAGTATGATCTTTGTAGCCACATGCACACGAAGAGGATTCGCTAGTAGCTCGACGGGACCTTTTTACCCGACCCTATTAAACGGTTATAACACCGGAGGCACGGTTTTTATCCCAATATTACCTAGATTAGCAGATACTCCCCATGGCTTATAGAAGTCGAAAAGGGTAAATAAATCTATATATATGATCTCTGTAGCCTACCCAACGCCCGTGGCCTTCAAATACTGGCACATAGGTAATTAAAGGGCTGTTTGACACTAAATGGTTTTTTGGTTTTTTGGTTTTTACCGGTTTTTTAGTCGTTGAAAATACCTTTATTAAAAGGCGTACGTAAAAATCTGGAAGGTTTAGTTAAGAAGGTACTCTTGGCTGGTTAAAATTTCATTTTTATTAAATTTTGCAGGATTTAGTTATGCTTTGTTTATTAACCCTAAAAAACAGCGGTTTTTGGAATAGTATGGGAAAAACCAAAAAACCATTTAGTGTCAAACAGACCCTAAGCAACATCCTTGCGGCCTCTCCTAATTAGCTTGACACACATTGTGAAGGTTCTTGCTTGGCGTATTCCATGGAAAGTATGGGTAACCGTCCTCGTGTCGCCTAGAGAGATGAGGCGTCGGATAGCATGGATCGCTGATCAGCCGAAGGGTGGGACCTTTGATCAGGTTCTTGAACCTTGCTGCTATGAGCAGACGTCTGCCTTGGGCCGCAGAGCTGGCCTCCTCTGTAGGTGGAGGGGGGAAGCCGGCGCTCCGCCGTGCGGGGCCGCCTCGGCCGGCCGGCCGGCTAGCGAAGGCTTGGTCAATCTGGTTTCTTGCCGCCGAATGCCGGGTAGTAAGAGGTGAACCAAACAATAAAGCAAATTTTTAAAGGAGCATGGCGAAGAGACCAACACCGCACTAGGGGCAGCAGCTCCAGAAGCATAGGAGCAGGCTCCGTCGTTAGAACGATGATCAGGCACCACGCAAATCTATGTAAACCCCAGCGCCGAGATTTCTCTTTCCCCAAAAGCTCCACTGTGGCCCGAGATGGACAAAATAGAAATTGCTAGCCGGATGCAACGACTTTACCACCGAAATCACCCAGTTCGCCCGCCAACAGCGCCAAAACGTCCTTTACACGGCATACATGGCGAAATTTGAGAAAAAAAAATCAATGTGCGAGGATGTCCTACGCCCGCGTTCGGGCGGGCGACGAGGCGCGATGGGCGTGCGGTGCCTGCCACAGTTCACTGCCACCTACCTAGATAGGTGCCCAATTAGAGCAAGGAAGTTGCAGTCAACCCGCTGGGTGCAGACCTGATAAATGGCCGCGGAAGGCATGGAGTAACCTACTCGTGCTGTTAACAGGTTGGTGGGGCTTTTCGTCGTGGGGAAAGTCCCAACAGCTCCCTTCCTTCGGAGAAAGAAGACATCATCCAGAAAAAGAGAGAAGGCATCGTACAGAAAGAGCAAGGGACAAGCATAGCCCGCCCGTACATTTACCAGCGCTGCAGAATGTTTGCGTGTTGTTTGTCTTTCCTTTCTTTCTTGCGCGCGGATGATCCATTGTACTGCTGATATGCACAAAGACACAGGCACGCACACACACACACACGCACACACACACACACACACACACACACACACACACGCACACACACGCACACGCACACGATGGCGTTCGGCGCCTGCGGCCAAGCCGCTACCGCTGCCCTCGCGGGCATCAACCGGGTCGCCGACCTCGCCGCCGCGCCCGCCGACCGGATCCATCGGGCCCTGGTCCGCCTCCTCGCCGGCCTCTGGGCCATCGTTTCCGGCTGCTTCTGGGTCTTCGCCAGCTGGGACTGGTGCCTCCCTTGCGGGCCCTTTTGGCTCGAGGCCCGCTGGCTGTGGTTCGACCGGAACCCAGAGACCCGGCCCCTGGCCGAGCTGGCCTCCGTCGGCTTCGACGGCGAGGCGTGGTATGCGCCGGTGGCCCGCGCCGGTGCCGCCCCGCCCCAGCCCGCGCCCGCGCCCCAGGCCAGCCCCGTCCGGCCCCTGCTGGCGGCCGTGCCCCAGCTCTCGCCCTCGGCGAGCCCGAGCCCGCCCAGCTCGCCCCTCGGCTGCCGCCCCGGCTCTGGGACTTTTTAGGTCCGGTCTTGCTTGCACTTGGGCCATATGGCCACCTACCGTCTGTTCTGTTCTTTTTTTTCTCCCTCCTTTTTCTTTTTAAATTTTAGTTAATGGGTCTTGCTGCGCCTTCGTCCTTTCTTCCTGTTTTTTGTTTCCTTTTTCCTTTTTTTTTTTTATTGGTGTTGTAATGCTACCTTTTTTTGTCGTTTTCTTCTGTTTGGTGCCTTTGGTTTGTCAGTATTTTTACCCCGAAACGTCAAGGGGGTTCCTAGTTGGGGGAACGGATGGCGAAGCCGGATTCTGCACCTCCATGTGGGGCCATCTGGAAACCTGGCTATCCTTCCATTAAGGACTCCGGGGCCAACGCAGAAACGCACACGTCTATCTCAACTAGATCCATCAGACTTCCATCGGCAGGACCTACTTCCATCGACAGGATCTGCTGCCATGGAAAGGACCTACTTCATGTGTTCGTGTCAAGTCGCCAGGTGTGTCTTCTCCGCCCTGTGTCGTCGTGTTACTGTCAGTAGTACAATGTGAATCGCGAAGCGCATTTCCACCGTCTATTTCTATCCAGCTCCTATCCGCTCTTTGCAAATCAGAATACAGTTTCCCGCTTATATCTGGTCAGTTTCCTTCCCTTAGCCAGCGACCTACGCCTGCGCAACCTCGTCACCTACACCTTGAAAAACACAGCGCGGCGGCGCCTCGTCCGGCCGCCTGTGCTTTTGCGACCTGGCGTTGAAGGTGTCGTCGCTCCGCCCTTCCCGGATGTTGAGCTACCGGTGGTGCCTGTGCGAGGCTTCCCAGAAGCCTGAACGCCGGGCGGACTTCCAGGTCGGGAGCCCCCTGTGCTGGGTCTGTTGGACGCCGGTGGTGCCCCCGATGAGCTACCTGGTCGGGAAGCACTTCCCGGCGTGGCAGCGGAGCCACCCGTACCGGGTTTCACGGCTGGCGGAGGGGTTCCTGGCGGTGGGATGCTAGGCGGAGTGTTGCCTGTCGAGGGACCGGAACCACCGGAACCACCTGACCCTGGTGGCGGGGGTGATGGTTTATCACTCGGCTTCTTCACGGCGCCGGAGCCACCACCAGGTCGGGGGCCACCTGCCGTGGCGCCGGCCGGCACCGGCCCAAAGCTGTGCCTTATAAAGTTGGGCACAGGCCGGATCTTCATTTCCGTTTCCTTCCTAAATCCCAGCTTTTGGTTCCGGTCCATGCCGCCGCAGACGATCGGCTTCATTTGACCGTTAACCTGCCAGCCCACAAAGATGCTGCCGCCGCCATCCAAGTTGAGGGCCAAGCCGGCCTGCGCGATGCCCTTGCCAAGGAAGCCCCGCAGGAACTTGTCCATCAGCGTGCGGAGCTCGTTGATTCGGACGCCATGGGCGCGCGGGGACGTGTAGGCGAACACGACCTTGTGGCGGGGCCCCAGCTTGACCATGGCCAGCCTCTCGTTGGGCTCATTTGCCGTTGCGGCGCCGCCAGGGAGCTTGGCGTATTCGGTCTCGGTCTTTCTGTCCTTCTCAAAGTACTGGAACCTGTCCTCCGACTGGTCGATGGGCTTGTTCAGCGTCGGTCCACACTCCAGGAAACTTCCGTCGTCTCCTTCAAGCCTCCCAAAGACGTTGCGGTACACTTCGGGCACCTGCACGTACTGGGCGCCTGGGCCGGACGTGGGCCCTACGCTGTAGTCGTTCTTGGGTGACTTGTCGTTGAGAAAGAAACCACCGTTGGTGAGCAGGAAGGTCGAGGCGCTCGACTGACCCTTGGCGTAATCGAGAGGGGACTGGAGTCCGTTTCCGGCGGTGCTTCTTCGGACGCACGTATCAGCGCCCTCCAGGACGATGGCTGTGAACAGCCCTTGGCCGTCCTTGTTCATCGATTGCATGACTGTCTGCACGCTTTTGCGGGCATTGACGACGGACTGGTCCGTTTCCCAGCCTGTGATTAGATGGAATTGGTGCATCGTTGCCCCCTTGGTAAGGGTGGTTTGAAGATAGGCGGCTGCATCGGCAAGGGCCAACAGCGTGCCGAGATAAGCGAGGGAAAGTAGCTGCATTGGGTGGGAATTGATGGAAAACCGGGCTTGGTATGATTTGGTTTCTTTCCGCTGTGTACTTAGTTTTAATGATGTCGAGATCCAGAGACAAGACGAAGTCGGGCAACATGTCCGCGAGGACCTCTTTAAAACAACCGGGCGATGGCGTAGCATCGCGATCCTAGTAATGTCTTAACATTCTACCACGTCTAAGCTTCTTCTCGCATCATCGCGTCTTTTACTATACGCTTGGTGTCATGTTGGTATTTGCGTTCGCCACGTTATCACTTTACCAAACCTGCAAATGTGCCAGGCTTACCCTCCCGCCGCACGGGGTCTCATTTTAGATGCGGCTGAGATACGTGTAGCACCATGACAAGGGATCCAGCTTGGGGACACCCTTTTTCTCCTCTCCCGCTCAGATTGGCCCTTAAAAAAAAAACTAATTAGCAATTAAAGCCACACATGATTCCTTCGCAAAAACCAAAAATTTCTCGCCTTTTCCTTTTGCAAATCACAGGAAAGCTTTTACAAAAGACCTGTTTTCCTGTATTTGTATCAGCCTATTGGGAAAGATTGCGAGTTGCAGGCCAAAGGATGCGCGTGACGCATGCGTGCGTGCTGTGACATGCGATGCTGGCGGTAAATACTATGTCCAAATAGCGTGAGGTTTGCACAGCCACAGCCCGCATACGGGCCGGGCGCACATATGTGGCAGCTGAGCCGCCAGCCCTGCCTCGAGTCGACACCTATA
This sequence comes from Falciphora oryzae, assembly GCA_000733355.1. Classification (NCBI taxonomy): domain Eukaryota; kingdom Fungi; phylum Ascomycota; class Sordariomycetes; order Magnaporthales; family Magnaporthaceae; genus Falciphora; species Falciphora oryzae. The sequence continues at coordinate 107,490 of JNVV01000025.1, forward strand.
ATTAAATGGCACATGGTTTGTGTAAGGGGTAAGCAAGCTCCGTGTCGTGAGTGGGGGCGTCAGCGGTCGCTCTATCTAGCAAGAAGCTAGTGGCGGTCATACTAACACCACACCAACACCTTCCATTTGCTTGGGCACTCCAAATAGAGATATGTAGGCTAGGTGGGTACATAAGGACGGCGTCAAATGAGCGCCCGTCTCCTTTCAGCTGAGCTATCTATCGCCCATGGTCCTCTTCTGTGGCCTCCGGCTTACTATGGTTTCTGGTCTTGCCCTCTAGCCCGCCCAAGAGCCTGCGTCGCGCTTCTGCTCTGCAGGAGTACCCCCTTTGCTCAGGACATTCCAACCTGCACAGCCATGTCGTCGCCTCCCGCTTTCCACCGTTTCCCGGATCTTGCGGCCGAGCTGCGGATTGCCGTCTGGAATCACGCAATCGCAGCGCACGTTCAGGAAGCCCTCCAGAATCTGCCGCCTCACCTGCGCCGAGACCCCAATGACAAACCCCGCTTCTGGGACGACGACGAACACCAGGATCTCATCGACTGCTTCCCCATTCTGGCCGCCTGCCGCGAGGCGCGCGGGCGTGCCATCGACTACTTCCATCATCTGGCGGGGCCGAGGCGGCGCTTGCTGTACTTCCCACGCCACCTCTGGCTCCTCGACAGGTGTCGAGACGGTGCATTTCCAATTCAGATGAGCCTAGGGCATGACGGCGACGCATCTTCATCTCCCCAGCAGCCGTTGACAACCCTGTGTATCTCACAAGGCCGATTCGCTTCCCCTGGGCAGCTCGTCGACGTCGCCGCTCGCTACTTTGGCGCAGCCATCGAGCGTGTCGTGTTTGAGTTTAACATCGGGAGCGCTAGCGACACGGCATTAAACCCCTCCGCGTATTGGCCCAATCCCAAGTGCGCCGCAGGGATGGACGTGACTGCCTTGTCGACGCCGTGGGCACCCCCTCGCGCTACCTCTGCCCCAATCTTGGGACTTGTTCCGAAATATTGTACGTTGCGCTGACACTTGACTTTCTGCCATCAGCTCCAGCATCGTTGGAAACCACAAGCGCATCATCAGCCCGAAGATCTCGAGACATGGCCCGCCGAACGCCGTGGAGGTGATATCGGTTTCGAGGGGCCGCGAGATAAGGCGGTCAATGAAGATTTGGTCGCACAGGTGCGACAAGTTAGCTTTGCACCTGCTGATCCTAGTGGATCTCGTCGACGCCGCGCAGGAGAAGCTTCCTCATCTCAAGCGCTTCGAGGTCCACTGCGAGCGAGTGAGACCCCCCCTTGACCGGGAAACGCCCTTTGATCCGGACAGGGATATTGAATGGACAAGAGTTGGGAGTGTCCTCAAGGGGGATGGCCAGCTGTTTGGTTGGTTCACTGAGTTTCGCGACCATTTTTTGGGCAGTGAGGAGACGGTTTTCCTGATTTAATCGGATCACCCCATATGTACAACTGCGAATCTGCCCGTCCGTTCCCCTAGCCATACCCTCACTTACCGTTTTTACGGCAAGCCAGCACACTCAAACAACCCCCGTCCATCGCCCATCCAAACCCTCACGACCTCCTACTACTTAGCCTGGAACTGGTTAAAGAAGTCCCACGAGTACTTGGGGGCAAACGCGACGTTCGACCCCTGGTCCGACTGGGACGGGTTGTGATCACCATTGTGGATGACCCAGGTGACGGGATATCCTTCCTTGCAGTTCTTGTACTCGACCTTGACGTGCCTTCCACCGTTGGGCTGAGGCTCGCTGACGGGCGTGCAGCCGTTGAGGCGCACAAATCGGTCGCGCATCGCCCGGCCGCCCTGAACGTTGAGCACCGAGTCGCTGGTGCCGTGCTGCCCGTAGTACGCGACGGGCTCGTTGCCGCCCTGGCACCCGGAGAGCTGGCTGCTCGACAGCGGCGCGATGGCGCGCACGTCCTTGGGGCGGGCGCAGGCCCACGCAAACGAAATGGCACCACCGTAGCTGAAACCCGTGGCGAAGCGCAGGCTAGTCTCGATGCAGAGATCGGCCTCGACGGCCTTGACGATGTTCTCGACAAACGTGATGTCCTGCCCGCCCTGGTTGGCCCAGCCGTTGTTGACGCCGTTGGGCGACACAAACACTGCGCTGTTGTTGGACAGGGGCGGCAGGCCGTACCAGGCGATGGTGCCGCTGCCGCCGTTGGCGACCTGCTGGGCGGTCCCTCCCAGGGCGTGGAAGGTGAAGACGAGCTTGTGCGCCTTGTTGCGGTCGTAGTTGTCGGGCAGCTTGACGATGTACTGCCGCCCATTGACGGTGGCGGTCGCGCCGTTGCGGATCGACGGCGTCTTGCCGCAGCCTGCCGACCGCGCCGCGCTGGCGGTTCCGACGAGGAGGATGAGGGCTGCTGCCGCGAGGGCGAGGAGGCGGAGTTGGTGCAGCATTTTGGGGGCTCTCGGGGTCGTCAAGGGGTTCGTCGCCGCTCCTGTTGCGGTTCTTGTGGCACTCGATGAAGGATGAATCGGTTCAGAGGGAAAGTCTCTTCATTTTATACCTCGCAATCCGCCATCATCCGTCGCTGTCATCAATATTTCTCGGCATGTCTACTTTGGTTGTCTTCCCGACGACAAAAAACCGCCCCGACCTAATCCCGGCGGCATCCCCAATGCCAAGGGCTCGAGCCGGCCTGAGATAATTAACAGTTTGCACCGAGCATTGATGAAGTATCCTTGGCACATATTGTTCCAAATTCCCAGCAGAAAGTAATTGCACTTCATATGTGCGCGCCCGGCTTGGCCACAGAACCCGTGGTGGTCTCCTGGCTGTGGCGCCGCGGCGTCTCGACTTTAACCGGAGATCCCACCAACCCCAGATACGAAGGACCCTCTCCCCGCAGATCTGCGAGCGGCAGATCGGCAGAGCCTCGTTCGCAAACAACCCCCGTAAATGAACAGGACTTGGACCTCCGGGGAAGGAGAACCAAGGAACCAAAGCATATGGAAATCTCCGCAAGGGGGTCAACGATGCGAGACGGCAGAGACAAACCCGTCGGTAGATATCCCTCATCATCAATCGTAGACCAAGCTAACACCATCTCGTTCCACGCAGGAAACAGCCGGACAGCATAGGCTATTCTGCCACAGTCGGCGATCGGCCCCCCGAGTCTGGGTTACAAATGGCAGGGCTGTGTTGCCGCATGGTTTCCCAGGACGCGACTCGACTTGGACCCAGCAGATCTAGGATCAACTCCTGGGAACTCTCAGCTGTGGCTGTCGGGGGATCTGTCACATGGCATCCAAGGGATTTTCCCCTGCAACGAATACAGATCCCCATGATTCCGATAACTTGCATCCTAAAACCCAGAGACTGGGTCCCTAGCAGCAGACCATTTCCTGCCATCCGGGCCCACCTCGCCGACGTGCCGTCGCCCCTGTCTCTAGCCCCCATATAATCAGCATGTGGGCCAATGGGCAAGCAATTGTAAAAGCTTTTGCAGCCCCAATGTTCGCCGGTTGGATCTGATGATGGGCTGGAAGAATCAGGGGCTGCCCGCATCGGATCAACTCCATCCCCCGCCGGGTACCTGAACAGCCCTCGCGGCTAAAATGAGACGCAGGACCAACAACGAGCCGCTCCAGCCAGACGCCTCTGTACCCTTCATCCCCGCACGCTTCCCCACGGTCAATTGACGCGGTGTAATTGGAACCGAGTCGCGAGTGCAGAGCCGCCGGCTCGAGGGAGGCGAAATGACACCACTGCTGGTCAGAATATCGTTTGCGGCTGGAGAGGGGGGACTGGCTGCTTTATAAAAATAATAGGGGTTCACTTCTTCCCGGGCGCTCATTTGGGGACCGGGAAGCCTGTCCATCCCGGTGGTACATCCCATCTTGCCCCTAAAACACGTCCGCCCTGAACAATCGAAGCTTTCGCCGGTTCTCCTCCTCGACACCCACACCGCGACAGCCAAGAGGGACGCCCAGCCAGGATGCGCCTCCTCACAGCCCTGTGCTGTGCCACCTCGGCGTCACTAGCAGCAGCGGCGGGCTGCACGCCGCGGCCCTGGAGCACGTTTGCGCACCACACCATCTTCAAGGCGCCCGCCGGCACGCGCCTAGTGTACCCGCGGCAGGCGGAGCTGTCGGACGGGACTTTGATCGTGACGGCCAGCTTCTTCGGCGGGCCGCAGCCGGCCTACTTCCCCGTCTTCGAGAGCAGGGACGGCGGCGCCACCTGGGCCTACATCTCCAACATCACGGACCAGGTCAACGGCTGGGGCATGCCGGCGCAGCCGGCCCTGCTGGAGCTGACCGAGAAGATCGGCGACTACGACGCGGGCACGATCCTGGCCTCGGGCAACAGCTGGAGCAACACGGGGACGCGGATCGACGTGTACGCGAGCAAGGACAAGGCGCGCACGTGGGAGTTTGTCAGCCGCGTGACCGAGGGCGGCAGGCCCAACACCACCAACGGGGCCGATCCGGTTTGGGAGCCATTCCTGATGTGAGTAACCCGCCGGCAACAACAAAAACAAGCAGAAATGCAAAATTGACTCCTTGACCGCAGGCTCCACGAGCACCAGATCGCCGCCTTCTACTCGGACCAGCGCGACCCCAAGCACGGCCAGAAGCTCGCGCACCAGGTCTCGTCAGACCTCAAAACCTGGGGCCCCGTGGTCAACGACGTCGCCTGGCCCGAATACCTGGCGCGCCCGGGAATGACGGTGATCGCGTACGTGCCGCCCATCAAGAAGTACATCCTGGTCTACGAGTTCCCCATCGGCAACCAGTCGTCGCACGGCGCAAACTACCCCGTCCACTACCGGCTCGCCGACTCGCCGCTCCTGTTCGACAGCGGCGACGACTACCCGATCGTCATCAACGGCGACTTCGCGCCCAACGCGTCCCCCTACGTCGTCTGGACGCCAGAGGGCGGGCCTAACGGGACGATCGTCGTGTCGGACGCCGACTATGATGACTTGTACACCAACACGGCGGGCGGCGACCCGGACAAGTGGGTGCGCAACGGGACGCCGCAGCCGGGCGCGTACAGCCGGTCGCTGCACATCTTCAACAACCGGCCCGATCGGTTGGCCATTATCGGGGGAGACACGTTTGACGGCGCGGTTCCGGACCTGACGCTGAGTGTCGTGAGCGTCAAGGCGCTGCTCGCCAACGAGACCGACACGCCTCACGGTGGTGGGAAGTAGAAATAGGGGCTAAAAGCACGGGGTCTCGAGACGAAGTATTCAATGAAGCATAAGAGAGAGGAGGGCCAAAGAAAAGAAAAAAAAGAAGGGGTGGTATATCACAAAAGGACCACAGCGGATTGGATGCTTCCACACCAACCATTCCACGTAACACGTAGTATCCCGTTGTCTCCAGGAAACGTCCCTTTCGTGCCATTGTAGGTGGATCGTGTCGGCTAGGGGTCGAAGAGGGTGGTAGTTGATCGTCTCAAGAGGAAGCTAGGAGATTAGGGGCGCGCAAGCCTGCCTTGGCCGTCAATAAAATATCCTGTTGCCTGTTATATGCGTACCCATTCGATTGTCTGTTATCCTCTGGCTGGCCCGCGCCGCCCTCGTGTTCCTTGTGCAAGCCTTCCGCGCTTGGCAGCAAAGCTTTTTTATTATTATTTCTTTCCTTTCCCTTTCTTCTTTTCTTTTGCGTTTCTTTTTTTTTCTTTTGCTTTTCTTTTTTTTTTCTTGTCCTGTACTATTGAGACCGCTGTATCCCGGCCTCTATAACCGTCCGCGACCCGTATTGTATCGACGGCCGCGTGAGCTCGACCTCGTCCGACTGCAGCTGCGACGACTTGTTCCTGTGGTGCGACCGCGTCTGGCCGCGGGTCCCGGACTTGTCGTTACTGCTACCCCCGCCCGACGTGGTCCAGCGGACGGCCGACTTGAGCCAGGCGGGCGAGTAGTGCGACACGAGCGGTCTCATGGACGCCATGCAGTTGGTGACGATGTACGTGCTCGTCTCGATGATGGACCAGCCAACCAGCGCGACCGATGCGACTGGATAGAGAATAGACCGTTAGTGCACGGTCCCGGGGCAGGGGTGTCATCGACGCTTGGTGTATCAGACTTACGGGTTCGATCCCCGAATGCGGATGTGTTGAAGAATGTCACGGCGCGTATTATCGACGCAACCATGCCGCTGTTGAGGCAACATTTCGCCGGTTAGATCAGGATGCCTAGAGAGCGGCCGTCGTAGAAGTGGGAGACACGACTTACAAGCTCCCAACCGCAAAAATGAGCAACAGCGCTATCCTCTTGGCAACGGGCAGCTTCAGCTTCCAGACGGTCTGCAGGGGCATCGCGATAATGACGCCGTCCAGAATAATGCCCGGGATGGCCTGGCTGTGGAAGAAGGCCTGGACGTCGATGCACGTGCCGCCGCCGGGCAGCCCCTTGTCCCACCAGAAGGCGATAGGGCGGCACTGGAAGCAGGCGGTTATAAAAAAGGCCAGCGACGTCGCGACCAGCAGGCCCAGGACGACGTAGGCGAGGGTGCGCATGGGGCCCTTCCAGTTGAGGACGCGCAGGTACAGGAAGACGATGGCCATCTTGGGCAGGCACATGGAGATGAAGTAGATGATCTCAAAGGCGAGGATGCACTGCGCCCAGCCCGTCAGCTTGGCCGGGTCGTGTCGTTCTAGATACGCGACGTGCCGGCCGACGCCGCCGACGCGAGTCATCACTGTCCGGACGAAATGGTCAGCTTGCTCTTTGGGGGGAGGAAATTCAGGGTCCGAAATGTCGACGAGGAAGCGCAAAAGAAGGAAGATCCCCTACCCAGCCCCATGGCGCACATGGCCAGGTTCACCACGTACGCGGCCACGAGGAACATGTCGTCGAGGAACACGACGGACGCGACGGTGAAGTTCTTTGCCCAGAAGCGCAGCCCCATAAACACCGAGGTGAGGACGATGAAGGCGATCGAGATGCCGTCGAGCACGTACGCGTGGCTCTCGGCCATCCTGTCGGGCGCGACGTCGCTCCTCTCCAACCCCCCTCCGCCCATCAACCGCATCACCGAGAATTCCCTCTCCATCTCCCAGGCTGGCGGTGGCGCTGCCCTGCGGCTCGTGGGATCGGCGATATGATGGCGGGGCGTGTCAAGTTGTTGATGACAGCTGAGATCGATCTGTCTCCCTGCTGTCCAGGCACGGGGCGTGCGGGAAAGGAGGGGAAAGACGTAATACGACGGCAACAAAAGCAAAGAGGGATCGGGATCGGCAAGCAGAGCCCATTACATACATATGCGCGGAAGCAAAAAAAAAAAAAACAACAACAGGCACCCGCCTCCCCTGCCCCCTTTATCCCGAATAAAGATTCTGGGGAGCGACAGGGCTTGGCGAAAGCTTAGGGACCGCGGTGCTTGGGAAGGGGGCCGGCTGGGCCAACATGGAGCCAAGGAGCCAGGAGGGACTGCATCATCTATCGGGCAACACCCAAGTTGGGGAGTTTTTGCCGCCGACGTGCCTGGTTCAGGCCTGTTTCGCGTTGCTTCCCTTGCCCCATTCCCATTCTTATCCTCCTCCACCTGCCCTGTCAAGGCCGCCCAGTTCCCGGCTTCGGGTTGTTGGTGTCCGCGCCGAACACCCCAATGCTCTCAAGAGGTGAACCACGGCAGCGACATGTGTGCCATCCGTCCCCTGCGTCTTATGCAGGAATGCGCCCTGGCACATGTGTCAGCTTTCCATGCACGCAACCTCCCACTTCCGCTTAGATATGCGAGCCAGAAAACGCGAGAAAAGGAGAGGATTTCGGTTCGACGGAGAAGAAGAATCTGCCTTCTGCCGGGGGCGGACCAACGACGGGCGGGTCTCTCATCGGTGCCCCCGCCCTCGAAATGACTCGCGCCGCCAATGGGCGAGCGTCCGGAGCCCGGTCTTGGAATTGGGGCCCCCGCCCACACGACACGATGGCGCCGGGGCGGGCAAGCGCAACTGAGCCTCACCCCGGTACGAGCGGCCAATTTCAGCCCGGCCAAGGAACGCATGCGCAAGGAAAGCTGCGTGGAAGCCCGTGCACCTCCATCATTTCCATGTCATCAGCATCTCTTGTTGCATTGTTGCGGATTGGGAGATGGCCCGCCATGGGATGATGGTCTTGGCAGTATCAAATTAACACCAGCCCGAACAGACGAACCAAACAAGTTATGAGAGAAGAACCAACAAATGTTTCGAGCGGGCCAGGAAACGCAACGCGTCGAGGACGAGGGCTGCGGAACGACATTTGACTCTTTTCACCCGCTCGTGTGCCGTATCAAGCATCAACCTTGCATATGCACAGAACCCCAGAGGAAGAAAAGGGGTAGGCGTGCAGGATGAGCCCTGGATGATTTTAAAATAAAAAAAAAGGTTCGTTTAGTGCATGCAGCTGCTTACGGCACATGGGGAAAAAAACGGGAGAGCTATTCGAATATTCCACCGGCAAAGACGGCGAAAGTGTCAGTTGGCGACAGCCGAAATTCCTATGCAGAGCCTGGGCCGCAGAATGGCGACAAATGCAGGTGGATCGACCTACTGGTGGAAGCTGGGAGCAGGGGCCAAAAGAAAACGGAAATGCCAAGATGGAGGAAGAGATGCGGCAGAGAGAAGGTGCATGACATGTCGCAGCTGGGCGACACGATGTCCACAGGTCCCACCGCCTCCTGCCACCAGTTTTCCTCGGCGCCGGTGGCTAAGGAAATGGATGCCCAGCAGCTAAAGATTCCCCGCTACACCGTGCGGCTGGGTGTCACCGAGGAGAGACGTGTGCCCGAAGAGAAAGGCGGCTTGTGGCCGAGGGTAAAAAGTAATAACCCACTTTCAACGTAAGCGGCGTAAAGAATATTTTATAATTAGCCCTTGTAGGCCATTTTTATTGCATTATACGTTGGGGATCTAGCCTGCGGGTGGAAACCACCAAAGCCAAAGGTGCGGTATCCGCTGGTATCTGGGTAGGTGGCCCTAGCGCCACAACCAAAGGCAAAAGCGCAGAGAAAACTAAGAAAAAAACATAGAAGCCAAGTAGATACAGAAGAATAAAAAGACGTCATCAACATTTCATAGTCCGCGTCGTCAGCCACGCGCAGGGGCAGCAGGCAACTAGGACGTCAAGAGGCCGCGTCAAGCCTAGACCCTAGGCGCGGCGGTCTCGGCATGGTCAGCGCCATGCTCGCTGCCGGCCTCGGGGCCCGACTTCTCCCCGGCGGCGGCCCCGACGCCGGCGCGGTGCCTGAAGTCGCCGGTGGGCTCCCAGTCGGGAGACTTGCGGGCCGACTTGCACTCGGCGTACATCAGGTCAACCTCCTCGAGCGAGAGGCCCTTGGTCTCGTAGATGAAGAAATAGACAAAGGCGATGCAGAGGAAGCAGCAGGCGAACCAGACGAAGAAGATCTTGGACTGCAGGTTGGCGTAGCCGGCGCCGTAGTTAACAAGGTAGGGGGTCGAGTAGGCGATGGCCCAGTTGAGAAGCCACTGTTTTCGTGCAGAGTCAGCAAGTGGGCCTTTACACAAGAGCGGGTTGCGATGAGTGGGTACTTACGTTGGTGGCAGTGGTAATGGACAGGCCCTTGGCACGGTGCTTGAGCGGGAAGATCTCGCCCGTGACGACCCAGGCGAGCGGGCCCCAGGTGGAGGCGAAGAAGAAGATGTAGATGCAGACAAAGGCGACGCCGGCCTTTTGGGCATCGGTGTTGAAGACGAGGATCTTGCCCTGGCCGTCCTGGCCCGTGGTCAGGGTTCCGAGCATCGCGACGAGGAACTGGCTGACGGCCATACCGATGGCACCGCCAAGCAGGAGAGCGCGGCGGCCCCACCTGTCGACGGCCCAGAGTCCCGGGAGGGTCGAGACGACGTTGATGACCGAGGTGATCATCTGGATGACGAAGGGCTGGCTGAGACCCGAGTTCTCAAAGTACTTGGTGCCGTAGTAGAAGATGAAGTTGATGCCCGTCAGCTGCTGCAGAGCCTGGAGGCCCATACCCGTGAGCTGGCGCTTGAGCATGGGGCCGCGGAAGCAGTCGAGGTAGCTGGCAGTGCCGATGCTCATCTCGTAGTCGTGGTTGGCCTTGATCTCGGCAACCTCGTCGTCGACAGCGGGGTGGTCCGCTGGCAGGCGGCGGAGCTTGCCGAGAGCGGCCTTGGCGCGGTCAAGCTTGCCCTGCCTGATCAGGAAACGCGGGGTCTCGGGCAGGAGAAGCATGCCGACGATGAGGATGAGCGACCAGGCAAACTGCACGGCGATGGGGATGCGGTACGAGCCCGTGTCGTTGTGCAGATGCGTTGCGTTGTCGACGACGGCGGCGAGCAGGAGACCGATGGTGATTGACAGCTGGTAGGCGCCAACGATAGCACCGCGGATCCACTTGGGGGCCGTCTCGGACTGGTACAGGGGGATCAGAGCAGAGATCAGACCGACACCGAGACCGGCGAAGAAGCGACCAGCGAGGAAAAGCGGCAGGGAGACGGCAGCAGTCTGGAAGATGACACCGAGGTTGAAGACCCAGGAGGAGGCGATCAGGGCCCAGCGACGGCCGATAGTGTCGGCCATCAGGGGCGAGAGGAGGGCACCGAAGAAGGTGCCGGCAGAGAGGATCGACACGACGGCGGCCTCCTCGGAGGGGGAGACGCCGGGGTTGCCGTTGGCATCCAGGTAGCCCGTAGAGAACTGCTTCTTCCAGAAGTCCATGGCCAGGATGCCGCTGATGGTGCCCGTGTCGTAGCCGAACAGGACACCGCCGAATGCGACGAAGGCACCGACCGCAATGGCGGGCCAGGCCGCGCCGGCCTCGTTCTCGGGCCGCCGCACAATTGCGCGAGGCATTGTGTGTGTGTGTGTGTGTGTGTGCGTGGGGGAGGGGACAAGAGTAGAAGATGTGATGACCCGAACAATGAGGTCAAGATATGACTGCCTAAGTAAATTGGTGGTAAGGGATGTCGGGAATTCTGGAATGGGATGCGGAGGGGGCCCGGGGCGTATTTGTATGCGATCTGGAGACCTGTCTCCGGATGCGGTAGAGATGAGGGTTAAATTTTGCCCCAGTTCAATTTGCCGGTAGCTTTGGCTCGACGGGGCCACCACGAGAGCCTCCGCGTCCCGTCGTCCCACGGGGTGGAGGCCCCACCGACGGAGAAAGGCAGGGACCGGGAATGACAAAGGGCCCGAGGCAACGCCAGGAAGGCACATGGCGCAAAAGGTACCTGGGGCTGGCCGGGCAAGCATGCAAACATGCTTCTACGATGGCGCTCCCGACTCGACCTACCTCCAAAAGGGCCTTTTTCGATTTTCAGGTACCTCCAATACATTCCTAAATCATCTTCCGCCCCTCCCTCAACAGCCACTAGACTGTGGCCAACGCTGTGGCTTCGGCTAGCCTTGCAGGTGTCCTCTGCGGAGCGGCCGCGGGGAAAGCATATCACCAATCAGAAGCTAGGCTGCTGAGCGGACCAGACGCATCTCTAGTGTGGTGTGATGCAAGAGGGAAACCGAGGGGCGAGGCAAAGAGAGCAGACTCACAGCGCCACCATCGCCCGCGAAGTCCATCGTTGCGAAAAACCCTGGGGAGCCTCGTGGCTTGGGGTGTGTTCTCGCGTCGATCCCCACATGGGGTGGTGGCAGGAGGGCGCTGTCTGGAGTAGGGCCGAATGCAAGCATGCGACCAGGAGAATCAGCCGCTTTCCATGATTGGACGGTGGGGCCAGTCGCGGCCCTCGACTCGGCCGCTCTTTTTCGTTCGTGGCCTGCTGCTGCCTCCTCCTGCCAGAGGGGAGGGGCCATGACAGCAGGCGGGGCACATCCATCCTGCCCAACGACGCGCCCAAGTCGTGACAGCCAGTTCTACCATGCCGGACGCCCCGAGTCGCGCCGACGCCAGCCTACGGGGTTGAGCTTTTCCCCAACCCGGACGGACGCACGCTTCATGCAGCCAGCAGGCTCGAATTAGCTCGGGAGACGTCCGGGGTTGGGTGGCATCGCTGGTGGCCAAAGGCAGCACCGACATGACAGAATGGGACACCGCATTGCCCCTAGCTCATCTGGATCTGGGGAAGTCGGGGTGCGAGCGCCCCAAGCTGAGACGGTTGAGCAGGCCGTTCGTCCCTTCGACGGTGGATGGCTGGGCTTGCAATGCCCGTTGTGAGGTCGAGATCGTCGAACAAAAGAACGCTAGAAAAAATTTGGGGGTGCACAACGTCCCCTCCCCCCGGGCGGGCAAATTCTAGCGTCGATGCTTGCTGGGCCACACCGGCCCCACCCGCAACTGCCATTGGCCAAGCCCAACGTCTGCAGATCGACCGAGCGAAACGAGCACCACTTCACGCGTCAGCCAGCACGCGCTCCTGCAAGCATCGAACAAATCACCAAAGGACCAGAGAAATGTTTCATTCAACAAATCATTGCCCAAAGCAGCACGTTGTGCACGCGCCTCTTTTCCCTCTCGCTTCCATTTCTCAAACAAGCGAAACTGAAAAGAACAAACACCGACATGAGGGTAGCAACACCCGGAAACGACGCTGCAGGGTGGCAGTTGGTCACGCACGAAGCAGCGGCGTGATGTCATGGGCCTGCCGAGGCTTTCGCAACTGCCATCGGGTTGTCTTCCCGCTTGCAGTCTTGAGGGGCCCACCCACACCCTCACCTTGGGCGGGTGGGGTAAAACAGGCATTTTAGCACGCCTACCTCCGAAAGCACCAGAGCATCTCACGAAGACTGGAAGACACGAGAACCTGAAGATTTTTCTTGCTTCAATGATTCCCGTTCAGGGGCTCTCGCCGTCGCCGATGCCGTCCGTTGACATCGAATCCGAGGCCCGGGCAAAGGCGATGACCCCAAATGGGCCGTTGACATTCTCGGTCTGCGGGGGGATGAGGAATGCTCGCTCGGTCACGAGACTCAATAACGGCAAGACTGGTACCACAAACATGCCGCAGTCCGGCGCCGTCTTATCCCGGTACCCAATAAGCCCGCCCGTGGGCTGCACTGCTTACCTCCCACCCTCCCAAGGTACCTGACGGCATTCCCGCCCGCATCTCGGTGCATCGCCCTCTTCCCTCGTCCCCATTTTCCCCCTTTTCCCAGGCCCGTTTCTGCGCCATGTCTCGCCTCGACTTCCCAAACTTTTGACGCAGGTGGTTCTACTTTGCTCTGAATCTGCTAGAACTTGACTATCGAGGCGCAAGCTCCAATCCTCACTGGAGAAGAAATTCGCCCCCAAAATAGCGCCAAAACGAGCCTGCCCCGCCCCGTCCGATGTCGTTGTCACGGGATCTGCCAAGGACCAAGGCAGAGAGGGTATCTCCATCACCCCTGGAACAATCAAGGGGTTTCCCGCGCTCAAGCTTTTTCGAACTTGGCGGGTATTCATTCTTCCAGCGCAATTGAACGGTCGGGGGCGCCCGGGCGATCGCCCCAGCGCCCGCTGTCGCCGAGCTGAATAAACCCACGGAAACCCACCAAGGCTGGGGCTCTTTCTGCTCAGCTGACCACCAACGTCCCCGTTTTTAGGTGGTGTGTGCTTTTCATGCCATGCCGATGTCCCGCCCGGTCCGGCGGCTTGGAAATGGCGACACAATTTTGAGACAGGCGCGCGCATGAAATGATTTCTTTCGGGTGGTTTTCTTTGGCCGTCAAAGCCTTGGAATCATCGTTATTTCTCGTGATCGCGGGACCACATGCCCTCCCCATGGATCGTCCCCACCATCAAAGCCGGACCCTGCCAAGTCCAGGTCAGATCCTTGTAAAGACCATCACCATCCCACCCCCTTTTGACGAATCCGTCTTCGTGCACGGCAATGGGGGGTTGCATCGTAGTCTGCGTCTGGGTGGTGCCGAGTGCATGGAAACCAACGAAGAAGCACCGAGCAGGATCGAGGGATACCGACAAAAATAGATGAGATGGTGTTGTTCCATCCACGTTGTCATTTGGCCCATATTGCCTCGCGGCTGTCACCCTCTGGCATACCCACCTCAGTTCCGTAACGCACGCTCACGCCGCATCCGACGGCCGTTCGGCCCAGTCCTTTTGCGGGGAATTAACGTGCGGCCAGCCCGCTAGGAGTCTCTCGCGTGGTCCATCCTCGTCTACGCGCGCCGTTTTGGCTCTAGTCTTGCCCGACTTTTCGGTGGCGGGTGCATTAGGGGCAATGATTCTCTTTTTTTTTTTTTCTTTTTTTTTTTTTTTTCCCTTTGGCGGCGGCGGCTATCGCACCCTCAAATCGCCCGTGTCGGTTTTCGGAGCCGAAGGCGGGCGGGATTTGACTAGGTTGTCAGGATGGACCGTTGCCAGACTCAGGACCAAGCGTCTGGACCGCCACGGACCCAGCCCGCGGCCCGGTCAGCTACATCTTGGCGATAATGGTCTGGGCATGACCCCAGCCGGGTGCTCGGCACCACCACAAAAAACAGACGTGCATGGAAGGAATCGTAGACGACGAGAAAGGAACCCCATCAACTCTCGGCCCGAAAAGTCGAGTGTGTCGGTCAGGACGAGCAACCTGGGGCTCCCAAAACCTCCCCTGCCTCTCTCCCCCCAAACCCCGCATTTGACGGCCGAGACAGCACCGGCAGTAGCGAAGCGGAACACAACGGTGCGTGCCATGGGGTATTGGCTGGATTGGCTAGGCCTCGCCGGGTATGACGTGCTATGTAAGTCGGCATCATGTCATGCACACAAAAAGACTGGCTAGGGCAATCGGTAGCCCCGAATATTGGCCGGTCGCTTCGACGCGGGATATACAACACACACGCGTACTGCTTCAACTCCGTTCCCTCCCGAAGACATGGAGGAGTTGCGGGATATTTGACAATATCGGCAGGGAAGAAAAATTACCCCGATATCAAGACCATAATACAGCCTCAGATAAAGTCCTTGACGCTATTCCAGAACGCCGCTGCATCCTCAAACATGGGCAGGTGTCCCGTTCCCGGTACAACCCTGAGCTCGACCCCGTCATTGCCGACGAGCCCCTTGAATCCATCCATGGCCTTGACCAGCGCGCCCTTGCCGTCGCCGTCGCCGACCGCCAGCAGCCCGGGTACCTTGCACTCGGGTAGCCGCGGCTTGAGGTCGTAGTCCCAGAGCGCCTGGCAGCTGTACCTGAACCCGCCCACGTCGTTGGCCGCCACCGTGTCCGTCATGCTGCTCGCGAGCGCGGCCTTGTTGGTCATTGTGTCGGGGTGAAACCACCTCGAGACCGTCAGACCCGCCAGCGCCTTGATCCCACCGGCCTCGGGTGACTCGGCCATCGCGATGCGCTCCTTCCAGGCCGCCGTGTTGGCTGCGCTCGACGTCGCGTTGCAGTCGCAGGCTACGAACTTCTCCAGCAACTCCGGGTGTCGCAGCGCGAACTCGAGCGTCGTGGCGCCGCCCATGGAGACGCCGATGAGTGCGTGCAACCGCGAGATGCGGAGCGCCCTCACCACGCTCGCCAGGTCGTCGGCTAGCATTGTCAGAGTGGCCGGAGTCTCGGGCGTTCCGGTGTGCCGGCCGCGCGTGTCGTACCGCAAGATGCGCAGGTCCGGGCGCTGGGCTTTCACGATGGACACGAGCTCGTCCCACATATGGAGCGAGGTGAGGAGCGAGTTGGAGAAGGAAACAGTCGGGGCCGTAGGGGACGGGTTGCCCTCGAGACGATACGGGATGTTGAGGCCGTCCGCTGCGATGGCGTATGACGTGATAGCTGCTACTCCTGGCTCGCCAGCCTCAGTGCGGGTCGTGCCGTCGGCGGTGCTGAAGGACCTGGCTGGCGGCAAGGCGGACAGGTGAGCGAGATCGCGAGACGCAGGACCGAAGGCGTAAAAGAGCTCGTAGGTACGTAGGTTCGACTTTTTGATCGACTCCCTCACGTTCTTCATAGTGCGAGGCGTCGCCTCCGCGGCCACTTGTTCCGGCCCGCCCAGGCCGTTCTCCTTTGCGAATTCGTTGA
Organism: Falciphora oryzae; assembly: GCA_000733355.1. Classification (NCBI taxonomy): domain Eukaryota; kingdom Fungi; phylum Ascomycota; class Sordariomycetes; order Magnaporthales; family Magnaporthaceae; genus Falciphora; species Falciphora oryzae. The sequence continues at coordinate 123,379 of JNVV01000025.1, forward strand.
AAGTCAACAGGTTCGGGGCTCCGCTGCCGCCCTCGATCGTCGAGGTGCGGTAGAGGCGGGTGCGCAGCCACCCGGGTATCTTGGAGATCATCTCCAGGTGTTCTTCCTTGAACCAGCTGATGATATCCTTTTCCGTCTCGGCGCCAAAAGTCGTGGTGTCAACTGACACAAGTACGCGGCCCTCCGCCTCTGTATCCGAGAGCTCCTCGGGCGGGACGAAGTCTGGAGCTTGGTGTGACAAGACGAGGTCAAGGAAAGAGCGGACAACGTCGACCTGTCCGATAGTCTCGGCCTCCCGTGGGGAGCGGTTCTCGCGGAGGGTTGTGTAGGTTGGCGTGGTCAAGTGGGACATGGAAGTGACATCGTAGACGGCGAGGAAGGTCGGCTCGCGGGCGTCGGTTGCGCGGTAGCGCAGGCCGTTGGTGAAGATCTGTGGAAGCCGCAGGCGGGTTGGGCCGTGCTCGTTGTTGTACCACTCATGGAACCGGTCGAGCGACAGGCCAGGCTTCGGCTGCATGGTAACATACAGCATCCCCGGCGTCGACATGGCGGGCAGGCGGTTATGGGGACGGCGGGTTGGTGGGGTGGGAGCAAGGCTGGGCGGCTAATCGGCGATGGGAGGAATGTGAAAGGAGTGCTCGCTCTTTCGCCCGGCTCGAGTAAACGCTTTCGGACAAGCTGGGTCGCGAGGGGTTGTTGCGTAGAGCGATGGTGACGTTTTTTCAATCCGGCCATCGCCAGGGGCATCTGCCGTGGACCGGGAATGCCATGGCCGCGAGGAGGGGCTCTCGATGCTACATTTTACTGGGCTTTGCGACCGGCCCGTCAATCGGCTCTGGGTAATGCTTCGGCAGAGTTAGCTGTGGGGAGACGGGGTGTTAGTCTGGACAGCGAACCCCCACGCCGAAGGAAAAGCGTTTCCCCGCAAACGCCGCATTTCGGAACAGGCCGGAACTTTGGAGGGATCTGTGTCACGTGCGGGGTGGCTCATTTCCAGCAACCGGACCCGTGGCACCCTCATTACCTCAATTTGTTTGCGATGGTGTTGATTATCATAATGGTACAAGAACAAAAAGGGAAAAAGGAAAGATACAGGAAGAAATTGGGGCAATGGAGTTGCCAATGGGCCGCATCTTTCTCACTTGCAACCGTGACAAGAGTGACGGGATGCCCCGCCTGGCCCCTGGGGCACAAGAAGCAATTAAATGGCAACCGACGACAAACAGCCGCCCGTCACGGCAACGGATATCACCCGCCCAAATTCTCTAAGTCTTCCGTCTTTAAAGCACTGCTTGGTCGCGCCTTCCTGTCCTGCGGACTGGCAGCTGCCATATTTGCTTCTTGGTGCTTGTGATTGACCCCCACCTCGCATCCTCCCATTCCATTGGCTGAAGCCCTTGGGGAGATGCGGGGTGCGAGCAAGCATTTTGAGCTTCATCCGAGCTACGAATCTCAGCCGCTCAAGTTCGGGCTCGTCTCGCTGGAATTTTCATCGAGGTTCGTTGGAAGTTCTCGTTCTTCCACACGGACGGGCGGCACGAAGGTTTGCGTGCTTGCCATTGAGCCCTCCATTCGTTCGGTTCTGCGCGCCCCTCACTTCTGGTCGCGAAGCAAACACGCGCCTTCCCCGCAGTCGGCACCCAAAGCTCTGTCGCCTCATTTTAGCCTGGAAGCTCAATTGGTCTGGACCACCCCTCCTGGACGGCCTCCCGCAGCTCTGTCACCTTTGGGGGTCTTGGTGCGTCTGTCGGATCCCGTCTCGTGCTTCTTTGCGCGGCTCCGGTTTCTTTCTTAACCCGCCATCCTGGGGCACCGCCGCCACCTTGTTTGTCTTTCATCTCTTGCGCCTGGTCTTTTGCGCCTTTCCCCCCTCCCGCCTGGCTGCGACGTGGAGGACCCCTGGTTGACTCCTACTTCTTCACCTCGCATTGTATATGCCCCCGAGGCGGAGGCCGGTCGACTCCTCTGTCTACGCCCGCCGCATATTCTGAGATTATTTGCCTGCCGTGACTTTGCCTTCCCTTGGTTTGTTTTTCCCCTGATCGCCAACTCTCCTTTCCCAGAATACAAGCTCGGTTCCTCTGGCCGGACGGGTACTCCCACCCTCAGCACCTAACCCGGAAAAGTCTGCCGGTATCTAACATCCATAGGTGTGCCTAGTTGGTGCCTGCTACAACCTTCCCTCCCTCTACTCAGCCACAGCCTTCCAAGATGGAGGTCTTTATGCACGGTCTGCCGGACCACCACCTTTCGGCACGGAGCGTCGAGGAGCAGTTGGTGCCGTTCATGAAGCCTCTTGGCATCACGAAGCAAGACTTCGCCTGCGAAAAGAGCCCAGCCAAGCGCTTCGCCCACCTCACATTCTGGCGCCGCAGCGACGCTGAAAAGTTCCTCCAGCGACACAGCGAGATCGACCCCACAACTGGCAGGCCACCGACTCAGCCCTCCGCCCCGGCTGCCCCCAGCCGACGCACCAAGGGTCCCGCTCACCGCCAGGGGCCTAGGCCGAGAGCAAGGCTGCACATCCTGGGAGCTCCGGTTTGGTGCAGAGCGAGTGACAGACCTGCCGATGACATTACTGTCCGCGGAATCAAGCACGCCGCCGAAGTCGCCAGGGCTGCGGAGAAGGAGCGCGCAAAAACTGGTGCCGCATCTGACTCCAGGGAGCCGTCCGTCGATTTCCACGTGATGAGCTTCAGCTGTGGCCATTATGCCTTCGTCGAGAGAGACCTGACCTTCTTCCCAGAACAAGATGTCAGTAACAGCATCGGGGGGATCTCCCGTGGCGCTCATCTTCTCCCTTGCGAGGGCCTTTTCCCTCATGCTTGAATAGCGATTCCCGATGCTAACTTTGACCTGCCATCATAGTGGTGGCGCGATGGTGTTGCTAGGTTCACCAAGCTCAACGTTCTGGTGAACTTGAATGACAGGGTTCAGATCCGTATCCCGCTCAGCTCAATCCACGAGATTGTCTGGTCTCCGAGCGGACTCCTGACTCTGACTCTTATCGATGTGCCGTTTTTCTTTACCCCCGAGAAGACTATCGTCGACATGATGGCACGCTTGCAGCTTTCCGACCCTCGATCCCAACAGGACCAGCTGAACAGGATGATCGCCCTGGACAGAGAACACGAAAAGATCGTCGGGACCTGCTTGGTCTACCAGTTCCGTGTTGTAGGCCACGACCTGCAGCAGAAGATCTCCAAGCTGGATCGACGGAACTTCGCCATCATCACGCGACACAATCTCCCGTCGACAAAGCAGCCCCATCCGACGCTGGGGGACTTCCGGTCGCAGCTCACGCTACTGAGGCAGGATTTGAGCAATGCAGCGACGGATAGCAGCCTCTCGTTTGACGTTCTCTTTGTCCTCCAGGCGCTTCTATTCAATGCCTACATGCACCCTGGTCTTATTAGAGCAATGGTCAGCGAGCTGCGCCGCCGCCACAGGGCCGACACGCTCGCAGGCCGGAGAACCATCTCCGCCGCTGCGGTGAAGACTCTGATGGAGAATACCGACTTCCCATCCCCTCACGGAGACCCCAGCCACTTCGAGCTAGCCGCCATCATGGACTGGCTCTCAGAGAAACATGCTGAGATCCAGAGCGGCTATGACTTGCGCTCCGGCGAGGTTCAGAGCCCCAACCTCACCAACATATTTCGCGCCGTTGTCACCCCCACACGAATCACCCTGCACGGGCCCGAGATCGAGACCAAGAACCGGGTCCTTCGCAAACACCCCAGACACCAGGACTACTTCCTGCGAGTTCAGTTCTGTGACGAAGGCAGCCGAGACCTGAGGTTTGAGGCCGGGGTCGCCGTGGAGCGGGTCTACGCGCGGTTCAAGGATGTGCTGCTAGCCGGCATCCAGCTTCCCGGCCGAGTCTACTGCTTCCTCGGCTTTTCCCATTCCTCCCTACGGACCAGTTCTGTTTGGTTCTGTGCACCATTCGTTGATAAGCAAAACGGCGGCCTGATCGTCGATCACAGGAGCATCATCGAGGGTTTGGGCCAATTCATGCACATCAGGTGTCCTGCCAAGTTCGCAGCCAGGATCGGCCAGGCTTTCTCTGAAACGCCCTCAGTTGTTCCCCTGAGCAGTCACAACGACATTGTTATCAAGCATATCTCGGATATCGAAAATGGCGATGGGACACGGTGCTTCAGCGACGGCGTCGGTTCGATCTCGAGGGAAATGATGCACATTATCTGGTCTCACATACCCATGAAGAAGAACGCACCAACCTGCTTTCAGATCAGGCACGCGGGCTGCAAGGGTATGCTGGCGCTCGACACCACTCTGCCTGGCAAAACTATATGCTTCAGGAAATCCATGAAGAAGTTTGACAGCAACGACCAGGGGGATCTGGAGATCTGCGATAAGTCAAGTTACCCCCTGTCCGTTCACCCCCCCTGTCCGCCCACCTGCGGTCCCACGACCCCGAATCGTCGCACGTACTTCAATTCTACGGGATTCCATCAATTTTGATCCGTTTTCCTTCCTTTTTGCTGCATTCGAACGCTGAGATGCCAGAGAAACAGTATACGGAACAAGAAATCGAACGAGCCGTCGCCGCGGTGCAAGCGAAAGTTCCTATCCGAAAGGCTGCCCGGACCTATGGGATACCAACGTCGACCTTACGAGATCGTTTAAAAGACGCCCTACCTATCCGGCAGTCCCAAGAGCCTTTTCAGCGGTTAGGGCCGGCCCAGGAGAAGGGCCTGGCAGATTGGATACGCATACAGGCCTCCCTAGGCCTCCCTCCAACGCATGCAGAAGTCCGCTTTTTTGCGGAGGAGATCCTACGCCGGGAGGGCACCCAACAGGCCCTTGGGAAGCGCTGGATTAACCGCTTTTTGCAAAGATATCCGGAGATCCGTGTCGGAAGAAGCCGGCGCATAGAGTCGGCACGAGTTAAAGGGGCTACTACTGCAATAATTAGGCAGTGGTGGGAATACCTCCAAATCCCGGAGGTGGCCGGGATCAAGCCGGAAAACACGTACAACGCCGACGAGGGGGGCCTCCAGGAGGGCAAAACGGGTAACGGGCTCGTTCTAGGCCTCGCGGAGGCCCGGCTTTTGCAAAGAAAAGAGCCCGGCACGCGCACTTGGACTTCGTTTATCGAATGCATCTCGGCCACTGGGGTCTCGCTTCCTCCCCTCATTATTTTTAAAGGAAAATACGTACAGGAACAGTGGTTTCCAGAGGATTTAGGCCAATTCAAAGGCTGGGAATTCACCGCAACGGATAGCGGGTGGACTACGGATCGCACGGCTATCGAATGGCTGCAAAAAGTCTTTCTCCCTCGCACCCAACCCCCTACCCCCGAACGCCGGCTTTTGATATTAGATGGCCACGGATCCCATATAACCAAAGAATTTATGTCTCTTTGCTTCCAAAACAACGTCTTTTTGCTTTATTTACCCCCTCATTCCTCGCACGTTTTGCAGCCTTTGGATCTATCCGTTTTTAGCCCTCTTAAACAGGCCTACCGCAAAATAACCGGCTCCCAGGCTTTATTTACCTGCTCAACTGTAGTGGGAAAACGTTTATTTTTGCAGGGCTATGCCTCTGCAAAATCACAAGCCCTTACCCCTTATATAATCAAATCGGGGTGGCGGGCATCGGGCCTTTGGCCCCGGAATATCCGAAAACCCCTATCGAGCCGACTTTTACTCGAAAACTCCAACCAAAACAGCTAACGAGCCGGAATTCAACAATCTGCAGAGGATAACAGGGCCAAACAGCGTTCAAACGTCCCTATTTTGCTATCCCAGGTGCCTTGGGAAACTCCCAAACAGACTAGAGAATTGGCCTCCCAAATCAGCACCTTCAAGGCCCGGATTCCGGCAAGCCCCACGGCCCGACTTTTCCTCCGGAAAGTCCAAAAAGGCTACGAGGCGCGTGAATTCGAATTAGCTGAGGCCCTGCAAAAAATTAGGCGGCTGGAGGCCGAATTGGAGGCACAGCGGCCCCGCAAAAAAAGGAGGGTGGCCCCTGATCCCAACGAGACCTTTGTGAATATCCGGCGCGTTGCAAAGGCAAGGGGGCAAGTTGAGGAGGCAAATGATACAGCATTAGAAAAAGCGGAAGATTCTGATCAGGAATCTATATACAGTTGTATCGAGGTTAGTTAAATTGAGGTAGAAATTTGCAGTTGAATGCACTAGGTTTGGTCGGGATCCGAGTTGGTTGGGTGGGCGGACAGGGGGGGTGAACGGACAGGGGGTAACTAGACTTACGGGTTCCAAGGCCACTCCCTTGGTGCTCAACCGCCAGATGATCAAAATCCTTGAGGACATGGGAGTGGACAAGAGGTGGTTCCTGAAGCTTCAGGGCTACCGCCTGAAAGAGTTGCAGGCCGTCACTTCGAACGCCTACAATGTTCAGAACTTCCTGCACACTCAGAACGTCGGCCAGCCCATCAACCTCGGCAAGTTCATCTACTTTGCGCACAGGAACGGCATGGACTACAAGCAGGATCCTTTCCTCCGAGGTGTTGTGGAGGCCGTGGTGCTTCGCGAGCTTCGCCTATTGAAGCACAAGGCGCGCATTCCCGTGCCGAAAGGAAAGACCCTTTTCGGCCTCATCGACGAGACTGGACTGCTCCGCGAAGGCCAGGTCTACGTCACTTTTGCTCCTGAGAAAGTTCCCGGCTTCCAGAAGCCCCCGATCCATAGACAAAGGGTCATCGTCACGCGGTCCCCAGCTCTTCACCCAGGCGATATCCAAATGGCACAGAACATCATTCCGCCCCCGGATCATCCGCTCGCGGCACATCAGAACTGCATCATCTTCAACCAGAAAGGTTACAGAGACCTTCCTAGTATGCTCAGCGGTGGCGATCTAGATGGCGATATATACAACATCATATGGGACGAAGAAGCCTTGCCTACGCAGACCTTCCATCCTGCGGAGTATTCCAACGTTCCTCCTCAGGATATTGGCCGGCCGGTGGAGCGCGAGGACATTGTCCAGCACTTCGTGGATTTCATGAAGAACGACAACCTCGGAGCTATCGCGACTCGACACGTGATCTTGGCAGATCAGATGGCGGAAGGAACACTGCACCCGGACTGCAAGAAACTTGCAGAGCTTCACTCTACTGCTGTTGACTTCTCCAAGACTGGTATCCCGGTGGACATGAAGGAGCTTCCACGGACAAACAGATTCCGCCCAGATTTGTAAGTCTTTGTCGGTGCCGGTGCTTTTTTTCTTATCGTGACATCTTGAGCTAAGCGCCGTGTCGCAGTCTCTCACCTGGCCCCATTGCCCATCTTCACGACAAGGACGACATTATCATGGAGCAGTTCCGTGCCCCGAACGATGAGGAGGCGATTGAGCACGGCGAAGCGCCACGCTACAAATTCTACAAGTCGCAGAAGATTCTAGGAGAGCTCTATCGTGAAGTGGACGAGGAGAAGATTTGGCATGATGATGTTCATCGCAGCGTCGCTGCGGTCGGGCCATCATTCTGGGAAACATTCTTGATCCATGTCTTCGACAGAGCCGCGGCAGTCGGCGCTATGAGTTGGCCGGTGCGTGTGGAGGAAGCCCGGCGAATCAAGGGAGCATACGACGACGCCATCTACGGCCACATGTGCAAGTTCTCAGACCACCCTGTTCAGCCAATCTCGGAGCTCGAGGTCTTCATTGGACACATCCACAACAAGACGGGGCCACAAACGCACCGCCAGCGCGACTCCAGCCACAAGCTGCGCGATGCTTTTGACCGCACTGCGGCTTACTTCACCAGGCAGATGCGTCGAGGAAGTGTGAGCCTGGGTCCTAATCAGGATGGAGCCGATGACGACGAGCCGGTCCCGCTTACGGGATACTTGCTGGAACTTGGACCTTCGGCTGCGCTGGACCTGTGTTTGGCATGCGTCTGCGTCAGCTCCCTGCATGACTGCCCTTTTCTGGCGGAGCTCGTGCCCGGCGCGCTGCCTGCTCAACGGCGCAAGCGTGGCGGCGACGATGCGGATGGCGGAATGAGGAGCTTCCGTGTCGTGGCGGCTACGGCGCTTATGAAGGAGCTCAGGATGAAAGAGGCTGCTCTTATGCGTGTCGGACAGAATGGCAGCGCCAGGGGAGGCGGTGGCTTCGTGGGCGTCTCTGGCTGATATTCCCAAGGTTCACTCCCACTGGGACCCCCACTTATCCTTTTTCTGGCACCAACATATCTCCGATTTTGTCGTGCGATTGTTCGAAATTCACTGTATGATAGCGATACCTGTCGTTCTTTTCCTTCTACTGACCGGAATCTAAGTCACATTTGTCTTTGATTTCGCATTTGAGGCAACGTCGAGGCTTTTAGGGACTCTTTTGCTTGCCCCTGAGGTTCTTTTGTGCGTGACTTTCGGCGATAGGGAGTCTCGGACGCACAGGCGAATAAAACACCATATGATGGTCGCAGCCAGGACAACTGCCTTGTCCTGGCCAAAGTGTAGCAAGCACAGGCGGTAAACAGATGTAGCAGACAAGCCGAGAGCACAGTTTTGAGTGCATACCAGCCTGATGTCGCCGTAAAACGCGGAGTATAGGGCTTCTCTCGCTCTAATCTCGTCTGTCTCACCTACTTGTGCTATTTCGCATATTCTCCGCTGGAATGACACGACGGAGCACTATCGGCCTTGAGTTAACTAGGTGTTAAAAAGAAGAGAAAAAACGTGTTAACGGGTTATCCCTTTTCAACCAGCTGCATATGAGCATCATTTAACGCGGATAATAATCCTTTACATTGGCATGGTGGAACAGATTCGGGCTCGCACTTGAGAAAGCTTCTGCGCCACTCCGCCGGTCGACCCTTTGCCTGCTCATCCGACATGTCGGTATCCGGGCCCTGCTCCCAGGTGACAGTCTCGATCATTGCGCTGCTGTCCGCATTGCCGTCGGGTGGCCTCGGTGAAAGGACAAAGACCTGGTTGCCCGTCAAGCTCCGGCAGATGCGGGCGGTTATATTGCCGTCTCGGTCTGGGTTCTCGGACTCGGCTAGCCATCTGTCGTCTATGTCCAGGGGCGTGAATCCGTCTTTGAGCTTTTTGAAGTCTGGGGCGCTGATTCTTATTCGCCAGGGGGTTGTTATGGGCTTCTTCATGATAGTGCGTTGCGGGGTCTGTCACAGGCCTTGGCTGAAAGGGTGTGCTGGCCACAGTAAGTCACCTAGGGGTCGAAACACCTAGGATGTGTTTCAAAGTGCATATGGGATGTGGGGTTTGACCTTGGTGAATGAAGTCTAGGTTTTGCCGTTAGTCGGACAGTGTCTTCCCCTGAGACATCGAAAAAAAAAAATTGAAGATGGTTTTTTGCTACTCCAATGCGGCTCAGGCTACGTCTCCTTGTACTAGCAAACATCTCTGTTATTCTATGTACCTCGCCACGGCCCCTACCAGGCGCTATCTACTGCATTATCATAAACGGTCGAGTACTGCCACCCCGGCGTCAGGGCGAAAAAGACGCCCAAAACCCAGACGTACCCCAGCATGCGCTTCCAGCCCGGGACTGGAGCACCCCGCCGCCTCTTGCCCAAGACGCACTGCCCAACCACCGTCTCCAACAAGCACAGCACCCAGTTCAGTAGGAAAAACCGCACCTGCTCAAACACGTGGCTCCTCCCCGTCAACACCCACCCCGTCACCGCGTGGCAAAGGCTCGACGAGAAGAAGATCCAACCCGCGCCCAGCATCTTCTCCACCATGACCACCGCCCCCGGACGCGCTGCAGGCGCGCTCCCGTCCGCAACCGGCAGCAGGCGCCCCCAGCGCGCGGGCAAGACGGCAGCAGCCAGCCACATAAACGGGGGAGTGTAGGCCGCCAGCGTCTCGACGTGCAGGCGGTGCCAGAAGACGCCCCAGAACCTGCGCAGCGTGTACGCGTCGGCGGGGCTGCCGTACAGCGACGAGCGGCCGCGGGCCGTCCACTCCTCGGGGGACTCGGCGCGCAGGACGGCGACGTGCAGGAGGGCGAGGACCTCGCGCATCATGCAGAGGGAGAGGTGGGTGGCGCGGATCCAGTTGACGGAGGTTATGGCGCGCAGGCACAGCTCGCGCGCGTTGAGGGCGTCGGCGGGCGGGACGAGGCCCTGCTTGTGCGGGACGAAGTCGTCGAGCGTCAGGTCGAGGCTGAGGGTTGTGGTGTTGACGAGGTGGGAGATCGTCTGGTCGAGGGCCCAGAAGGTCAGGAGACGGTTGATGCTGTGGGCGACGAAGTGAGGGAGAGAGCTCAGATCGTCGGTTGTTGTGTTGTTGCTGCTGGTGACTTCGGTGGCGACATGGTCTGCCGGGTCCTTCTTGGTGGCCGTGGCAGATGGGGCTGCCGGCTTGTCGGTGATGAGCGTCGTCCAGAAGACGAATACATGCCGGAGTTTGTGCGCGTCGAATAGGGTGTCTGTTGTTTCGAGGAAGAAGCTCTTCCAGAAGAGCAAGGTAAACGTGCGCAGAAACACGGCGATGGAGAGCATCACCAGGATAAAAGTCAGCGCAGACTCTCCATCCGGTTGCTGGCCTCTGATGTAGCCCGCAGCGGCCGCCCCAAGGATGCTCAACATGCCAAGAACGTGGCGGATGTGATCACCTGGCTGCCGGTGCGCTGCGAGATAGAAGCAGCCAAACGCTGCGAAGAAACATATTGGCGCGGAGGAGACTGTGGTGTGGTAGATGGAGTCCATTATGGTGGACGAGTAGGGGTGTGTGTGTGTGATCTTTTTGGGGATATTTCGTGTTTTCGGTGGTCATTCGCGGCTTTGTACAAAAGCAAGCAGCAACATGAACAAACGGGCGGACGTCGATTGCAATTATACCGTCGACGCAGCGCTCCGCCGCAATTCTTCTCATCTTGACGACTCCGGGCGGGCTGGCACGCTTTACAAATATGGATTCCAGCGACGGCGGGACCATTTCCCCTCCACGACTTACTGCGCGCTGAAATTGATCAACGGTCCACCGCAGGAACGGGCTGCTTACTGTCCCTATTGATCCTCCAAGCCCAACACTACGCCACAGGAACGCACCACAGAAGGGTTGCCGGCCCCGCAATTACCTGCAGTGACCCTGTCCAGCCACTGGGAGCCATAAGGCCAAATGATCCTTCCCAAGCAGCAACTTCGCCCGTCTGAGCCTCTTGATATCCCCTTTTTTTACGAGCACGCGGCGACAATTGATCTTTCTGATGGCGGCCCCATTAGTGTACTGCATCCGCGTCCTTGGAATGTCATATTCGAGCGCATGCATGCACGCCGACGAACCGATTTTGCAGGAGATAATCGATCGCCAAGGCGAATTCAGTTTGCTGCGTGGTGCGCCGTGAAAATTAAGCATAACACCACCACCTGGGCGATTACAGTAATGGAGCAAGACCCACGCTTCCAGTGCAACCAACATTTAAGCCCACGGAACCTGCCATGGGACTCTGGTTTTTTCTGTATTCCACAGCCAGCACATCATTAACACATCCTCAAGCAGCTTGGCCGGTTTCCCAGGCCACCTCTTTACTCCCTGCCCTTTTTTACACATCTCCTATTCCCCTCCAGTTTCCCCCATCCCCCAACCATCAAGATGCCTTTCGTCCCCGCCATCGTCGCTGGCGTCGCCACCGCCGCGAGCGCGGCCGCCCGTATCGCGCCCGTGGTCATCCGGGCCGTCGGCGCCGCGGGCCGGGTCACGGGCAAGGTGGCCGACATCGCCAACGCGGCCCAGAACCAGAACCATAGGCGGAGCGGCGGCGGCGGCAGCAGCGTCGGCGACTCGATGCACCTGACCCACGACGA